>BGPR01020468.1:0-27836 GCA_013235015.1 Araneus ventricosus | reverse complement strand
CTTCATACAAAAAATGTTGCAATAATAATTGTAGTTGCATAATAGTTACAATAATAAAAAGTTCAGATATACAGGGTGTATCAAAACTGTTGCACCGATAAATTAACTCCTTTTTAACCTCTTTATTCTTTGTAAATAACGGCAGGTAGTGAAATTTTGAACCCAATACCTGAAGGAAGCTTAAAGTTTTGTTAACGTGTGTAATAACTGCTATGCGTAAATTTTCGGAGTCAAATGGGAGACATCTGGGCGGTGTTCCGTTTCCCTACCATGTGAAGCATATTCTGAGTGTGCCTTTAATTCTTTCACTGTTGAACACTAATGGGTGATTAAGGCAGAGTAAACTATACATTATAATGAAATAAAGGCAGAAATAGTAATTTGAGAAGCTTTAGATACACACATAATTGTTCTGTATGTAGCTTTCCAACGCAAATAAATGCCTCGAACAGGCTTCACAGTGTTTGGTGTAAATCGGACTACCGCATGGATGATGTCCACGTGATCAAGAGAAGTAATATAGAGCAATTATTACTCTACACGAACAAAATTTTAAGCTTCCGCCTGCAATGTGTTCAAATTTTTCTTCCCATAGTTGTTTACGAGGTTATAAGAGGAGAAGAATTTGCAATCGGTGCAATTTATTTGAATTACCCTGTAATTTCAAATTTTGTTTCCAATAGGTCGAAGGAAATGATTACTCGATTGCTAGACTTAATTCATTTTTCAACGAAGCTAAGTGCTACAAAACGTGCTATAAGTTTATAAGTATTCGAAAAAGACGAGGGAAGTATCGTCCGCTGGATTTGTAGAAAAGCGCGCGTATATAAAGTGGGTTTTTAAATCTGTGTTTCCTTGTATTTAGTGAAAGAAAACGGAACTGGAAACTTCCATTCTCCTTGAAATCAGTACAGATATTTACTAGATTCAATGAGTGACTAGTATGTAAGTCTCCACATGGAACTAATCAGTCTATCCTGTAATAACCCTTTTCTTTTGTGTCACTCCATGTGTAATGGTTACGTTCATAGGTAAACGGAACGCACGAATAGAGAACCAACGTGTAGTCTATAGATCTTATCCTTGAATGATTTTAAAAAGGATAAGGCACATTACTGCTACTCCGCAAGAATCAAAGTTTTAAAATGACCTTCTGAGTTTGCATCCATTTGTAATCCAACGGTTAACTCTGATTTCTCTGATCTTTGTTTTCAGGATTCCACGCCCCCACAGTGTCATGGCCGGTAGCTGGCTCCCTCATGATCGAACCCACCGAATCGGAAGACAAAGACGAATTGGACAGGTTTTGCCAAGCCATGATCAGTAAGTTAATAAATTAGATCAAATCCGATGTTTCTTTTCCTCCTTTTACCAATATTTATTTCTGTTAGAAAAAGAAACAATTTTTTCTTCTTGTTTTTCAATTTAATTCATGGTAAGTGCTAGGGGCAGCTTTAAAAAAATACGAAATAATTTAAATAATGTTTCAATAAATTTTTTGCTCATTAAATGAATGTATATTCGAAAAGGGCAACAATTTCGAGCCAACTTTGGTGAATGAGAAAGACGTCAAGAAAATAACTGCTTTCTGTTATAGTTTTAAAGAAAACTTGTTATGTAAATGTTACACAAAAAATACTTTAATTTGGAAACTTAGTTTGAATTGTGCTACAATAAATGAAGAAAATAAATTATGTTGATATATCTTTTAGACCTATTAACTTTGTATCACGCACAGGGGGAATGTTGTGACATTGATACACTTTTTTTAGAAAGCTAAAAAAAGGATTTTACCAATGGAAATAATTAGAACTAATAAACTATATTTATATACGTTTATTAATCTGATATAGGATTTCAGTCAAATTTTGGTCAGTAATGAAATAATTAAATACGTATTACACTTTTTTCCTAAAAAGGGGATTTGTATCAATTTGTCCCATAACTGAGGTACATTTATACACACGGAAACATCGAAAATAGTGGGTTCAAAGGGAAGATGTCTTGTCAAATAGATCGCAGATGTATATCAAATTTCGTACCCAGACGGTCAAAGGGAAGGTTTCCAGCTAGTACCTATATTCTATTTGCTGTAATATATGGTTGAAACTATTAAATTTCTAACTCTCACAAGAAGCTGCTATAAAGAGAAAATTATTAAATAATTGGCTAAAACTTTAGCTCTGTTTTGAGCTTATAATCTTAAAAAGTATTGGAATTTTTAAAATTTCAGAATTATTACAATAAATTTCGATAAATTATGAAAGGAATGTTAACATTCACACATCGGGCGGGTTAAAAGTAAGTCCGCTATTATTCATTATATGAAAACGTGAATGATTTGAACTTATATTTTTATATAGTTAAAGTAGCTAAGGAGATGAATAAAATAACCCCACTCTTTTCAGTATTTAAACGAAAGTTTTGTATCGATTTAATATTTTTTTAGACATTAAATAACAAGTAGTTGCATATAAGACACAATGAATGGAAACGTAAATTTTACAGCGGTTAATATTTTTACCTTAAATGTTCTATGCAGATTGCAAAAAAAAATAGTTATTATCAAATTTAAAATTGCTGATCTAAAAATTATCGTTTTATTCCATGAATTAAATTTCTCTAATAATAGAATATATTTCATATTTGCAGACATCCGTAAAGAAATTGCTGACATTGAGAAAGGAATATCTGATCCTGAAATAAATGTGCTCAAGGTAGAATTCATTTTTAATAAATGCATATTCTTTTCAAACATATGTAAACTGACAATTTTATTTCTTTTCCTCTAGATGGCGCCCCATACGCAAAGAGTTGTCTGTTCTTCGGACTGGGACAGGCCTTACTCGAGAGAGAAAGCAGCGTTCCCAGCGGTAATTCTCTAATTATTTTATGCTTATTTTTATTATAAATTAGCAGTACGCGCACGGCGTTGCCCGTGGCATAATGGCTTCAACAAAATAAAAAAAGCCCAAAGTTTTGTGATTTCGCCCTCGATTTTTAGTTAAAGTACACGCAGGAACTTTCTTTTAAGTAAAGATATCAGCACATATGCGCGACTATCAATCGTATAAAACAAATGAATCAAGTGATTCTTCAATCAGTAAAATGAAGTAATTAAGATTAGCTGACGCAATAAAATAATCGAGAGTATGATGTGACTTTCGCTTGATACCGCCAGCCAAACGGATAGTTGTAAAGCATTCTGGGAACTCAGAGTAACCTTGGGTCGGACGAAAGCTTCTTCGATTCGGATATGCGAGAGAAAATGATTTGAACTGATCAATACAAAAATTCATAGAACATCGGAGAAAAAAGATATTTTAATCATTCTTGTTTTAAAACATGGATAAATATTCCGGTTTATAATTAAAAAAAATTGAAAATGATAGCGTTATTAGAAAGTCGAATGCAAGAAAATAAGATTTGAAAATCAAAAATATAAATGAAAAGTGACTATTATTTAAAAATTTCTCAAAATTCAGTAAATCATGTTAAAAATTTAAAATAAACTTTATTAGAACCAGAACCATAGAGAAAGGCTCTGACCAGAAAGGGAACAAAACGCACGTATCCGATCGAGTAACAACTCACGGATGAAATTATTCGTACTTTTTTACTCATGGCGCCAGCAACCGTTGAAATGGAATGGAATTTCACTTATGTTGATGCAATACAATATTCAGTTTTTCCCTCTTATCATAAATCCACCTCCATCGCCCCCCCCCCCCCCGGTGCCATTTTTCGAACGTGACCTTGATTGAAAAAGCTCCGGAACGTTTTACGCAAACGGACGAATTTTATCGAAACCCGACTATTTTTTAAAAAATGCTCAAAATTCGGGAAATTACGTTAAACGTTCAAAACAAACTTCATTAGAACGAAAATTGTTCGTTCTATCCGATGGTGCTTGGATTGTTTTTCAACGATCATTAGGAAAGATACTACGGCCGTAAACGTGACAAAAATTACCCAAAACTTTAAATGAATAAAATTTCTAGATTAAATTTTAAAATTCCGGCTTCGAGGTGCATCGAGTCATCATTACGACTACCTGTGCGCCAAATTTCATGGGTGTAAGTGCGATAGATTCGTCTGGATATCGCACACACACACACTCAAACAATGCTTTTTATAAGTATAGATGATATTATTTCGTGATAAATTAAGGTAATATTCTTACTATTTAAAATCACTACTGTAGTATTAATCTGTCTATAAGGTACAGACTTTACTAGTACAAATACTAGCGACAAGATTTCATAATATTTATAATAACAAGTTATTTAATTTAGAAGTATTAATAGATGAAAAGCAGGAAAAATTTTTAAATAAAATCAAAAATGTAAAAACGTACTTTAATTAGTAAGCTAATTAAAAGATATTTTTTATGAAAAAACTGTAGGTGAAAACAAAGATTGGAAAATCGCAAGACGCTAAAAATATTAATAATTAAATAACTAGCTACGTGACCCGGCGTTGCACGGGCTATCTCGAATAATGCGTCATTCCTTGACGGAGAGAAAAAGTGAGGTCATGTGACACATGCCCAACATTCTCTCCTAAATAAATAAGGAGAAAAGAGCGGTTCAATCATTCCGTCCGCGTAAAGGCTTCAAAATATACTTTTAAAAAATCGCAAAAATAATCTTTATTTTGTAACATTACGATTCCGGAATTATTTTTTGTCTGACTTTAGTACGGAAGGAATGAGATAACCCAGCGTTGATCGGAATCCGTATTTTTTCATATGCCCGCCTCCAGTTTATATGCACATGAAGCAAGATGAACCGAGTACATGAAATCTAAAAGTGAAACCTCATAGAAAACAATAGTTTAGTAAAAGCCTTTATGAGCGATTTAATTTTCCCCGTTTCTTTATATCAATTACCAAAACCCACACAAAACTCTATCCACATTGACTTGTTGCATTGTTCAGGTTTCCATATTGCAACAATACATTTTTTATATTTCTGTCAGCGTCACTTTTTTATTGTTGTTGTAACAATGTTCTTTAAAGTAAACGACTTCAACAATAAAATAAATTTTGAATTGCGCTGTAACAATGAAAAGTATTGTTATAAAGTATCCGAAACAATGAAAAGTATTGTTGTGAATTAGTTTTTAATTAATATCTTTTTCACTAATTAAAATTTCGATATTTAAATGGCCGAAATGGATTCCTTGAATTATTCCCCATCTTTTGGTACTTTCCGCGCGCTTCTCCGTTCGGCGGTTCGTGAGAAGATAGAAGGACATACATACATACATACATACGTTTGTTTACCTTCGAATTTTAATAGAGTAGATTAATAAATTAAATAATAAAAGTGTTAATATTAATATAAATAATAAATAAATAATTAAGATAAGCAAATAAACTATATTGAATATTAAAAGAAAGAAATTTCTAAAATATTTATTAACATTTAAAATGCGTAAAAGTGATCGAAATTGCAAGTTTCAAGAGTATTTCTAACAGCCCCTCACATTTTTAAAATTTTGTTTTCATCTCCAGATTTTTATAAGAAATTTACATCAGTAAATGCGTGTTATCAATTTTTATCAATAATTATTTTACTTATGAAATGAATTTCTTTATCGCAGGATTTTGTGAAGCCAGAAACGAAACTTTGGCCAAATGTAGGACGAATTGATGACGCCTACGGCGATACGAACCTCGTATGCACATGCCCGCCTGTTTCAGCTTACATGAACTGACTCATCCAGAATCGAATTCTTCATCTATGTCTTATTACATAATTACTCATCGTTCACTTTTTAAAAATAAATTTATTGCATCATAAGAGAGTTACATTTTTATTACACATAATAAAGAAATTGTTCCGATCGAGCTTTTGATACAGTATATATCTCTATAAGTAAGGCGACGAATACAAAATAGATGGACAACGAATAAAGGAAGGATATACAAAACAAAGGAATTTTCATAAAGTTTTACAATATTTATGTGACAAAAATTGTTTTGCTCAAATAAAAAAATAAAAAAAGAAACATTTCCTGCTGTCTTACCAAAGAAAAATTTTAAATAAAATAAGCATTTTGATATATGAAACAATTCTCAATTTTTTGAATAGTGTCAATGGGATTCATATTTTTAATCTACTTTAGGGCATACGAGAAACCTGTAAATATCACCTGTTTGTCGGCACGTTATTCTTCCATAAGGCTACAGAGCTGCCGCACTACCTGGAATTATGATAAACATGTTTTTTCGTTTTTAATCTTATTCGCTTACTTTTTCATTCTCAGAGTTTCATGCCTTACGAAAATGCATGAAAAAGTAATAAAAAATTGAAAAAAAGACAAAAAAAATGAATCAACAAGTAAGAGAGAAGCATATCTGATCTGTAAAGTACTCTGCAACTCAAAAATTTGTTCACTGCACAGAAAATCCTGAGAGAAAAAGCAACCCTTTCTTCCTTTAACTTAGACGGGCTATGGGCTGCCTGGAAAGCAGCTCTGACTGGCACGGAGCCAACTGAAAGAGAAAAAGGTTGCTCTTTTTAATTTATTTTCTTTTTCCCTCACTCCCACACAAAGTGGCAATCTCATTGGTTGCTTATGGTTTTTGGTTTCGGATTATGTTGCGTCGACAGAATCACATCTAGTTAATTGATTATTTGCTTTCTCTTGATAGAAGGCTAGATTTCTTTTGAAGAAGATATTAATTTTTGGAAGAGTGTTATCGAGTGAAGTGGGCGCGGAGGGAAGTGTGTATGTGGTGCTCTGATTATTTTTTTCGTCAACAGAATCTTCACATCAACATACACTTAACACTTTCTGTTAGTAAAACTAGTAGTAAATGTCATACGCTGGTTATTTAATTTGTTTGAAAAGCAAGAAAATTCATATCTGGCTTTTGAATTTAAAAAATTGGCCTACTGAAATATAAAGTAGCTTCATAAAAATGTATTATCTTGATAAATACTGTCCTGCAGCCCTCCTCGTTTCTCAGCTCACGAGCCGCCACTGCTTTGATGCCTTGTAAGAACACATGAAAATCTCGTTTAATGCCGGAATTCCTTTTATATTCTCGCCTCAAAGTGGAGGAGGGAAGTCGATAACAGAATTTAATTCTCATAATCTATGAACTTATTCTGTGAATGAAAAACTTTCATTATTTGCTGTTGAGTTGATGGGAAATCACTTGGAGTTTTTTTTTTTGGCGAGGGGGTGGCTCTATTCCTAGCGATGCTGTATGTCCCTTTTGGAAATTGTGCCCTCAGGTTTAACTTCCTCTAATTTCAGTGAAAGAAAATGCTCTTTGTATTATATTTCACAAAATTTCTGATTATGACCAGATAGAAATAGTAGTAGAAACACTACATAACTAAGTAAACGGCAATTCTCAGAATCATTTGCCACCCACTTATTCAGATCAAACTATTACGATAATCAAGTAATTAAACAACAGAAAACCCTTCGGCCTAGGTAAAATGCAAAGTATTGAAATCAAGAATCTTCAGTTTCATTCAATTACTTATATCCTTAAACTTTTTAATAAGTTTTTGCTTCTATCTTATTACCACAATTCCTAGAAATCAGTCTCTATAATTATGTTTCCTGGGCTAGAGCAGGACTCAAAACTGCCTCAAAATTTCCGATTTTCATCTTAATGAGCTCAAATGCTAAATCTTTGGAAAATGAATTTAAGTCAGGTTATTACCCCTGAACAGTTTCAGAGAGAGAGAGAGAGAGTTGGCTGAATAACTCATCCCTTGAATAGCAATTAACGCAGGTAAGACGAAAGCACTAGTACTCTGTAAAGCCTTGTTTTCACTACCTGTGACATGGGGTATGTCGTCTGAATCCCGTCATACCTTCCACAGTGGAAACGTAAAATCTTGTTGGTGCTCTAGGTGAATCGAATTTTGGCTCGACATTTTTAGTGAAATGTCGGCAAATGTTCAGACATCAAAGGTCTGCTATCGATGGATGTCCTCACAGCCTGTTGTAGATTGTGGATCGATATTGTAATCGATAGTTGCACAGTTTTCTCATCGCAGTTTTAAGTAAATTATTATGGAGTAGAATAATGAAGCGATTTTTGGAGCTTTTGGATCTGTTAAGCACACTATTTTGCAAAAGTGAAGCAAAGTTAAGTACGCTGTCAAAGTGTTGCAGAACCTTATTCCGGATTTTGACACCGATTAATATTACTGTTCACGTAATTATTTGAAATTAAGGCATACGAACAAGTTCGGATCCCATTTTTTGTAAAATATATAAGATGGAAAATCCACAATAGATTTTTTGGGTTTGAATTTATTCAAGTTTAATAATAAAGGATTATTTTTATGCATAAATTCTCATCTTTTCACAAAAATTCTTAACATGTGCTCCTTGTTTTGGCTGGAAATTCACAAAAACTTTAAACATCGAATACCTATTATCACATTTAAAAAAATTTAATGTTTTTTTTTCAAATAAAAGGAAATAATATATCTTCATACAGTGTAAATTATTCTAGTAAATTCTCTACAGAAGTATTTGAAGAAATTATTCATGAAATTTGAAACCAACGTACTAGTAATATCTTCAGTTATAGCATTTTAATTAGAAAATTACACGTGAAATCAAGTTTTCAGAAAACGCATTTTCAATTTAAATTTCAATAATTTCTTTTGCAAATAATATTCTAAAATTTCACTCAGCAGCACAGAAACCACTGCTAATTCCTCTTCACTGTCCGCTTCATAAACTTTATTCATTTTTATTAAAAGTTATTTACAAAAAAATCAAAAATTGAAGAACGAAACAAATGAAATTGAAGGAGAATCTGACAATGGTGTACATCCGAGAAGCGGTTCTCGAGATTTATCAAGTACACTCGCCACGAAAACGGCGCTACTAGTCGAATCCCAAGCGAATAGAAGTTCCCATATACGATCTCGAGCAACCACAGTTCATGGGAACAAGGTTTAAGGCCAATCTCAGTCAAACTTATTCTCTTTTCAACCTGTTATAGATTACGCTGTATGAATGATATAAATCAGAAATCTACAGAGCTGTCACTAAAGGTCGTATACAGACTTAAAAGGTAGGAGGTTAAGTGCTTTCATAGACTCTAAGGGTAGGTCTCGTAATCTCTCCGGTGCATCTAAATATTTGTTGCGTATTCACTATGTGGTGTGTGATGTGGCTAACCTCTTAATAGTCGCGTCCGTACGTCGTACGTGCATTGAATTATCGCAATTTTAGACTTATAAACTAAAGTTTAATCATTAATTAGCTTTATAATTTGTTTGTACGATTATTGAGTTGCGAGGGAAAACACTCCTTGCAATAACTTACTGATGGGTCGGGTATTGAGATCAGAATGTTTACATAGTAGTGATAGTAAAAAAATATAGCAGCCTCGACTAGTGGTGCTTCTCTGATTAGACTATACTATAAATGAAATTATTACTGAAAAACAAAAACCCAGAAAAATGCCTTAATATTAAAAGTGCATTGAGCATAAAGAAAATAAATATTTAGAGCTAACATTCAAATACATAAAAGATAAACTTTCTTTATGTCTCCCTCCAATAAGAAGATATTCCATAGTGTCTTTACCTAAGGAAGTATTATCATACAAACTGGTAATCAGACCTATCTTGACGTAATTTACATCGATTTTGGGTCCTACAGGCGAAACTAATAGTATGAAGTGCAGAGCTTACAAAAGAATCTCCTTCGTTTCATAACACATACACTTGGCTAGATTCTTACAGATTTAAAAATAGAACAAAGAGAGAAAAAGATTTGCAGACACTCATTCAAAAATTTTCAAAACCATTCAAACCAATCATTTAATCTAATCACAGCAAATAAGCATTTTTTTATTTTCTTTATCAATTTGAAAATATTAAATAGATTTATTTATAAACTGGTACTATTTAGTTTGGAAAAAAGTTAAAAAATTTCGGTGGCTTTACAGAACGGGGAAAAAGAATTTTCGAATAAAATAAGATTTTATCCTTGTATAGAGGTTACTATGATCAGAAAATTGTAGAAAAGAGCATTTAAAAAAAAGCGGATTTGCTCACCTTTGATAAAAAGTTTCTCTAATATTTTATCCCTATAATGGTAAACACAACTAATCTTGCAATACCAAAAACACTTCCTCTTAAACTGCCAGAACCAGTGGGGAATAAAGGGGAGTGGCTATCGGGCTGAAGTTGCTCATGAACTTGTAGTGTTGACGCGGTCGAAGACATTTTTTGCTAGTTGCCTGATTGCATTTTTTATTAAATTATCTGAAGTATTGTAGTGTTTTTTTTCATTCTTATTGTCAAGTGAGTAAAGTTAAAGCGCTTTGGTTTACCATGAGCTTGAGATTCGTCACGACGATACAATTTTTTTGACCCAAGTCCCCCCCCTCCCCCACTCATGTCCTGGATTCACCGCTGGACAAAACGAATGCAAAATATTGAAGTTCCTTTAAGTTGGTACTCCGCACTTCTACACAAATGGCAGAACCAAGGCATTCCACTCTTTTTTTCGCACATCCTAGGAACTTTTCTCATCAGTGACGAATCAGAACACACACACGCACGCACGCACATATACACACACACACACAGCTCTGTTCTTTCTTTACTAGTGCAATCGAAATTGTTTTCTTACTGACTGTTAAATTTATTGTAACCACTGGCAAAAAAGACTAATTTCACCACTGGTGTTGATTAATGCAAAATTGTAACCAGATTAATGCGCCATCTATATGCAGTTAGAAAAAGTGAGATGATATATTAATTTGTTCGCAAGGTGATATAATAATTAGGTGAGATTATATAATAAATTTGTTCGAAAGGTGATATATTAAATTTGTTCGCAAAGTGATATAATAATTAGGTGAGGTGATATAGTAAATTGTTTTAATAAGAGATATTTCTTTTAAAAGAGGAAAAGTACGAAACTTGTTTTGTTTTTTTGTGGCCGAAGTAACAGCATGTTGAAATTTCTGAATATTCTTCTGATTCGAGTTCATAATAAATTGCAGACATTAAATGTACTACAATAAATATATGAAATTTAATCATATAAATTAGAACTCTTGTAAGTTTGAGAGATCAAGATAGACGATGTAATCTAGCAGTTTCCATTAAGACAAGTCAAGGCTTGATTCGTTGGTCTTATTTTGCCATAAAATGAGATCTGGAGACATTACCGTCTTCTTGCGTCTTCGCTCGCAAAGAATTTCTTTCTTCTTGCGAAGGGGTGCTGTTTCACTAACATGAAAAGTAATTTATTTTTAATATACAAATCTTCATGCGCATTTTCTTTCTAAAAGGGCGGAACTCAGAAAGGGATATCTGGAGTGAAAGAAAAATACCTATCCCTATAGCGTCGGATTTGTTGATCGTGTCTGACGAAAGTTCTGTAAAATGATATTCATCGGAGCAAATTGTTTTAAGTTATAAAATATATTAATCGACTATAACCTAGGAAGAATGATTTAATGCGTTCTTTTACTTAAAAAATTATATAGCTTTATTTTTAAGCAAGCTATTTTTAATAATGCTACACAAAGGAATAAAAGCCGTAAATAATTTGCATGAAAAATTGATTTGTGTAAGAGGTGACAATTTAGCTATCTACATTTTATTTTATTTTTTTTTATATTTTAGTGTTATTTTCATCTCTTCAATCATCTAAAGGCTTCAAATTTCTTACTGTGTTTTTCTTTTCATTATACAAACGTTTAATTTAGTTATATATGCTGATTGAACGAAAAATGAGTTTTTCATAGTTTATACATACAATTGTTTTCTTGTTTATGCTACAAAGAAAAGCTGGGAAGAAGGATTATTGATTTTAGTATCTAAATCACTCTAAACTAAAAAATAAAGAAAATTCGAAAATCTAACCCGAACGATCTGCAGCACTATAATATTGTAGGCTTAACTCGTCTGTCTTGTTTTCATCTGGCCTGACTGCGTCAGCCCTTCCAATCTGTGCGTAATGATTTTGACTTCACAATTTATAGAATTTTATTGAATACATTCAATAATATTATATGAAAGAACAGTAGTGCTGGAAAATGAAAGAACTTAAAAAAATATTAGAGATAATGTTATTTCAACATTTTTTAATTAGTTTTTAGTTTAACTTTGGAAAATATACTTGTGTGAAAATTTTGGTAAGACAATAAAAATGGTTTGGAATTTTATTACTGTTAGGTTTATGTAAATGTGCTTATATTCAGTGCAAGAAATTTATTTGTAATATCTAAGATTATGAGGATTGGCAACAGTTTGATAAGAGATCTTGAAAAGAGCTGTTAAAAAATGCTTGGTTAAAATCCAGTTTATTTATTTTAATATCTAAATTTAATTATATTTTATTTATTTCGATAATAAAATATAATATTATTTTTATTTATTTATTATCTCACAAATCTATAAGAATTATATTAAATAATGACAAGAATAAAATTATTGTTTCAAATTATTATGCAATGAAATACTTTCGGAAGTTATCGTGGTAAAATGTCAAAAATCCGCCTAGTCTTTAATTAAAATTTTTAATCAATTTTTAAACAGGTGCACATTCCAACACTCTAAAGCACGTTTGAGCGGTTGGTAGGGCGATCTAACGTGCAGAGCACTGCATTTTTCTTTACATCACATAATTTACACAAAAAAGAGAAGCCTAAAAACACCACCAAATTTACGGTATCTTGTATGTACGGGTTTATTTTTTTTATCCTTATTTTTGAGAGTTATTCATTTTTTTTTTGTTGCTTATAATGGTTGTCTTGTAGTTTTCATTTCTCAACCTTTTTCATGCAGTTCTTCTTTTGCAATAAATATTATTTCCTGCTCAGCATACCCATTACAATTGCCTTAAAAAGGAAGTTAACGCCTAAGTTTATTTCTATAAAGTTGCATTCTTCAAGAAATATATTTGCACTACTCTATAGACATGATTAATATTTCACACGTCTCTGGAAAACTGCTTTAGATTATATTTTTTGATTATCTTTCTATATTTTGATGTGCATGCTCAAATTAAAAAAAATATCAGTAAATACATTTAAAATAATAAAAAAAAATCTATTTAATTTAGAATAGAGAGAATTGAATAGTTCTTTCATTGAAAGCAAACAAATGCAAGACTTGCGAGAATCCGTCATGGGATTGCAGTTTTAAAGCTTATTTGTTTCTGCATGAATTTATTTCATTTTTAATGCCTATTTTTACACTATATTTTTTAAATGAACTTCTCATCGACAGAGGTTGGAACTCCCAGTAGAGAAAGCTATCAGATCTTAAAGCCATGGGAGAATTCTTACAGAAAGGAAGTAAAAAATAAAATAAGTCCTTTTTCACAAAGTTGCAGCAAATTCTGAAGACTTAATGCATATATGATTTTAATCTGGAATAAAAAAGAGAATATTTTTAAACTATGACAACTTCTCCAACTAATTGAAGGTTGCAACTAATATTAAAAAAATCCCTTTTCGGCAAGCTTGAAGGCAAAGGTAGATTCCTTTACGTTAATGTTACAAAAGTCATGAAATATTACATATTGATCCATACAGACATAGCCAATGACTTTATTGTTTCTACACATTGCAATATTTACGCTGTGATTCTGTTTTCATGTCATTTAATTTTTTGCTATCTCAAGGTTTTATCATTCCATTTTTCATTCCAAAAAGTTATGATAGATTTATCGGTCAGTACATTGGTCAATTTTTTTATATCTCAACACATAATAATTCAGCAGGTAGGAGTCATAAAGAAATAAACATCTCAACAGTGCAAATATCTCCTAGATAACATTAAGCCAACCTATCTGAAACAATAACAAGAAATTGACTCTTGGCACGAATGAAGAAAGACTCTAGATTTAAAAATTAATTTATTTAATCTAGGTTACAATATAATTGTGTGAACATTATTTTGTCATATGGTAAAATCACATGACATGGAAACAGTTAAATACTACTAGAATGGGCTCATTTAGAGAACTCCCTGGTTACAGAGATAATAGTCACTAAATTCTTAACATATAAGAGAATAAAACTATTAAACATTGTGTGTAGAAAATTTAATACGTGTTTTTAAAGCATAGGATATGAATGCAGCCAATTTGAACAGTAAATTTTAATCTCCATCGACTGTTAAAACCAAATACTCAGGCAGAAAATCCCAAACAATTTTAAAGTTAAGGAGATATTTTTCAATAGTAAAAAGGATAAAGGAAACTCTTATTTAAATATCTATCGTTTTTGGCTACTTTATATTGATTTTATTAAACAAATCGTGGTCCCGCCACGTTTGGTTAAATGTCAAATTAAAGTATTCTGTCAAAAAATCTATTATCAAATTAACTATTAAAATTATTTGATTAATTAAAATTAACTATTTACTTAATTAAAGTTAAAAATTAATTGTTACAAAACTTCACTAAAACCTTTTTCATGGCTCATACTATATGCCAGTAATCTTTATCTTAAAATTATCTAATAATTATATTAATTTAAATAAAAGTCACTGTGGCTATGTATGTATGTTCCACATCTTCTCCTAAACCACTGGACTGATTTCAATCAAACTTTTCAAACTTTTTATTTAAGAAAAGAGAAAGGTCACCTTCAACTTTTCAAAGCCTAAAAGATGCTTAAAATTTCAATTAATTAAAAATTAAGCAAGGCGTTTTTCCGCGATGTCTTTCATTTCCATAAATTTGTTTCTCTCATTTTAGTATTTTTTTCAAAATTAATTTTAAACTGAATTCGTAGCAATATTCTTGTTGATCAAAAATAATACGAAGAACTGTTTCCAGAAGGAAGAATGCTAAAAGAAAATTTTAAAAGTAGACGATTTAACAATTTATATCGGGACCAGCTATTGATTTATTTTCACGCTTTAAAATAATGAATAATTAAACAGTTAATTTAATTGTTTCAAAATATTCATTAAAACCTTTCATTGACTTTAGTAATTGTTAACAAAATTTGAAGTACCTATATAACAAATAATAACGTATGAAGAAAACGGATGCTTTTAAAAATCGTCTGGTTCAATTGATATTCTCATTTTAATTGAAAGCGTTTTAGATCAGAAAAGGAATTTGTGTATTATAATATTTATACAATAGTAATTTTTACATTCAAAATATTAAACATGAAAACATTTTAATCCGGAGAAAAGCCAGGTATATCAATTAACAGTTATAATTAACAAAATTTAACAAAGATATTAACTATAAATTAATTAGTCATAAATTAATTATATATTATACCGTATGATAAGTGAAGTGAATGCGGTTGATGGGAACTCGTAACTTCTATGTAATTCTTGCTGTCAAAAAACTTTCAATATAAAAGTAGTTTGTTATGATAAGGTGATAATTCCCCTAATTGAAATTTTCTTTTTATCTTCAATCTTAACGAAGCTATGGGGAAATGATAAATTGGGGGGGGATTGAATATCGCTTTTCAGCTCATAACTTATAAGCAATTCTAGCAGACAAAAAACTTTTAGTATAAAAGTTGTTCGTTATCATAAGGTGATAATTCGCTTAATTGAAAATTTCTTTCTATCTTTAGTCGTAACAGAGCTATGGGGAAATGGTAAGTTGGGGAGGGGATTGAAAATGGCTTTTTAGCTCATAACTTCTAAGAAATTGTGGCTATCAAAAAAGTTTCAGTACTAAAGTTGTTTCTTGTGATAAGACAATAATTCGACTAATTTCAATTTTCTTTCTATCTTGAATCGTAAGGGAATTATGGGAATATGAAATTTTCAGTCCCCCACCATTTCCACCCCCTTTGAGCTGGTTAGACCATCTGTGATTTCCGAGATTTCCATCCGAGATTTTCACCGTCCTTACAACATATCCGTAGCCAGTTAAAATCTAATCAAAATTACTCTAGTTATCTTGTTTACAAAATAACACGGTCCAAAGCGTTATGCATATACTTCTCTACTACTAATAATAAAGAAAAGAACATTTTGCCCTCTATTCTCATAAGTATTGGAGATACCAAAATGAAAGAGGGTGGAAGAAACTGCAAATGACGAGAGCTTTCCAACAAGGGGTAACATGCTTAGGTTAAAACGTACTTTAAGTTAGGGGGAGAGGAGGGGAAGGGTGGGAAAATCACTTTTCACCTCATAACTTCTAAGCAATTGTAGCTATCGAAAAAGTTTAAATTCAAAAATTGTTCGTTATGATAAGGCAATAATTCGCCTAATTTGAATTTTCTTTCTATTTTCATTTGTAAAGGAATTATGGGAAAATGAAAATTTCCACCCCCCACCATTTCCACCCCCTTTGAGCTGGATAGCCCATCTACGAACTCGACCGAGATTTTCACTATCCTTACAACATATCCCACGCTGGTTAAATTTAATTCAAAATTACTCCAGTTATCGTGTTCACAATATAACATGGGAAAAAGCGTTATATATATATATATATATATATATATATAAACTTTTTAACGAAGGGTGGTTTTGGGTTCTAGGGGTCATGATCGATGAAGATCTGCAGAAATTTTCCGAAAGTCGTGTTATGAGAACCATTGCAATAGGTAGAGTTCCTATAAGGAATCTACCTAAAATCAAGCGATGTTTACGTAGTATATTTAAATTGAATTACATGCAAGACTTTGGAACATAATATTTATGAAAAGCGTTCCAAAACTGGTATTGTGTGCGTACGGTGAAAGCAGCCCAAACACGAGGATTATGGAGAACGACGCTTTAATCCATGAATATTCCAGAAATCACGATGCAAGGGTAACAAGAAAAAATGCACTTGCTCAAATTAACAGCACAAGTAGACAGCATATCACTAACAATAATAGGAACTGCACCAACAATAGCGCTCAGCATCTATCAGCTGACAAACTCGCAATCCGAGCGAGATTCCAAATAGATTATTCCTTGTTTCGGTTCTTCAGATATTTTTAGTTTTCCAACAGGGCGTGGCGTCACATGGAATATTCCAGAAGAAACTCCACAACTCGTTCTATTAGAGCGATAATTAATGTATGTTCCACGACTTTATCGAAAGTCGTCAAATATTTCGCCAAGGTCGGGGGTCATTGGCTTCCCCCACAAATAAAAGAACATCAGTTTGTGAAAGAACTCTCATCATTTAGCTTCTCTTAGTGTGTACTGAATTTCACCAATTTGATTATATCTTTCTGAATACTAATGGTATTGAACTGGAAATTTTATGTAAGTTGCGCTATATATTTGGCTCTGAAGTTATGAAAAAAATATATGCTAAAAAGCGTCGCACATGTGCAGTAAATTTTATTTACTAGAAATCCTCATATTTCCTGTAGTACTCAAATTTTTAACTCAAATTTAAATGCAAAGCTTTATTACATATTGTAAAAGGTTCTTTAACTTTTGTACAGTTTGGTTTGAAATTCTGTATGTTCTAAGCTAAAAACAAGCAGAAAAATTTGCAATTTTTTAAGAAAATTTTTATGTATTCTCGAATATTTGTACTGTTTTCCCGAAAATACTTGTAAATATTACTCACATCAAATATAATTTTGATATAAGTTTTATAATTTCATATCTGTTTCACAGAAAGTTGATGACGTGATATGTCATCAACTTTCTGTGGAACAGGATGGGTTAAACTCCATTTTCACCTTCATCTCTTAATGTTTACTCCCCTAATTGCCATCGTCATCGAATCTTTACTGTAAAATGTGAGTTCAGACGATATCACATCTTACGATTGCAATTAGAAGAGAGGGTGATATTAAGGCATGCTTATTTACAACACTTTACGAAGAGAGAGAAACAATGGAAAAAGAACGTCAAATCAATGTCGTATTCATTTCGGAACAAGGAAAAGATTATTTTTCAAGAAAGTGAATAAAAATTATTATATTTCGCCACATTTTAATCACAAACTGATATACGCCTGCAATATTTATTTTTTTCAAAACCAGGAAAGAATATATGCGCAATTTTTGAATTTATTAATCTCAATTGAAGTGAGATTTATGCTAAGGCACACTTGCTTAGATCATTTTAAAAAGAATTTAGTACAGTTTATTTATTATTCGTTATTTTGAACCGCACTCTTTAAAAATAGAGAGAGAGAGAGAGAGAAATAGTTTTGAAAAGTAATTTAAATTTTGGTCGTATTCATTTCAGAACATAAGAAAATGTATGCTTACAAGAACCAATAAAAATTAAGATGAAAAGAAGCAACTGATAAATTGACGACTTTTTGCTCTTTTCTTAAGCAATTATCTTAATGTGAGAGAGCAATCTTCCCAAATTACCTTCTAAATCCTTTGAAGAACTTCTTCAGGGAACACCAATAGTCTTTCTTTGTGAATAGTCACTGGGTACTTAACTTCTCCATTTAAAAATACAAAGAATGATGAAGAGGAATTCACATTCGGCTGGATTTTGAATCAACGTAGCGTTTGTAAGCTAGTTCTACTTGAAACGAATTTAGTATAGAACTTAGATGTAGTTTTAAGTGCTAATGCCTGATTACTTCTTCTCAGCTTGAGTCTTATTTTTGAACTTTAAATTGTTGCCTTATTAGATGGTGCTAAAAGTAATTTAGAGGACAGTCTTATCAGAAATTACTATAAGTATCTGTGAACAAAGAAAGTTTCGCAGATGATATGTTGGTTGTTGTGGTTTATAATATTGGAAAAAAAATTTTCTTACTTGATTCTAGAAAAGGTTTCGAATGGGATGATTTAAAAAACATTGTGAAATACATAATGACAATAGACCTGTGTATATTTTCTTGTCCATAAATTTCTATTTTCATATCCTTAATAATGTCTTGTTAATCATTAATACTACTAGATGATGCTCAGTATAGCCTTCCCATATATTCCGTCTACTATTCCCATCACCAGGAAGGGATCTTCTGGGATTCTTACCTCACTTACTATCTAGTTACTACAAGGCCACTTTTACCAAAAGAAGATACCTCACTTCCCTTTGTTTAATTCTTCACTCTTGACATTGTCTAAATATGAGAGGCCAAGTGAAATTAACCGTCTGACAGCTTATCCCGCGATTTCTGCGGGTTGGGAGAAAGTTTATTTTTTGCAGTATTCTGCGGTTTTCACAAGCTAATATGTTTTCTTAATACTTGTATAGCGTTGGAGCATAGTATACTAATAAAGCTTTGCATATAAATAACAACTGTCTTGATTAAACCGTATTTTGTCATGTTTGCTAACTTTGCTTCTAAATAGAGATTTAAAAAACTTACACAATCAGAGGGTTAAAGGCCAACACACCTATACATCATCCTATGCATAGAGGAAAAGATTAGTTGGTTCAGCAAATTTGATGTCCATAATGAAATGGCTAATAACTTCTTGCCTTACTCATGCAAACGTTATTTGCAAATTAAAAGTTAAATTAATTATTTCAAGAGCAGATAAGATAATTAAATCTTCCACGTCAGTGAAACAGATCGTCAGAACGTATGCTGAATCAAATCTCAGGGAATTCGCGTAGGTATTTCTGAACTTGAGCCCTGCCGATAAGCGAAGGTGACTTAATTAGTCAACTGCATGATTACAACGAATCGTTCCGAACACGTGCTTTATGGGTAAACAGAAAAAATTTTCGAAATAATTCTCCTTAAGTAGAAGTAAAGATGCCCTTCTATGTTGTTGATAATCATTATAAAGAAGGAAGTTTAGTTACAGAAACGTCCCGTTTTGAAGCAACACGAGGGCTATTTTGGGACGGTGTTCGTAATTTTGAACCGTGGTCAGATGACGAGTAAGACAGTTAAGTTGGCACCCTCTTTCGAAACTTCCGCACCATATCGACAGACGTTTGGACCTGTACGTACGATTTAGCCTGCAACAGGCGCAATACACTGCGGATCGTCCATGGAATTGGATTTCGAACCGGAAATCTTCCGATGCCAGCACCTTTCCACTGAGCTACCGCGGCCTAGCTGAAGTCGCAAACAAGACTAATTGTGAATGAAACGAAAAAAACAATAAACCCCTCTATGCTGAGAATTTTAACCCTTAAATGCTGTGTGTTGGCTTAAAGCAACATCACAATTTTGTGTTTTAAAATTTTCAGAATAAGACTGAAGCTCTAATGTCTGTTGTTGACAATAGGATGCATACTGAAAATGCTATTAAATCAATTTACAACATATAGATGGCAACCTCAGTGATGATGAAAAATAAAAATAAATTGATGTTTTTCTCTTGAGGTTGCATCTTTTTTTCTTTGGTTGTACGCATAAATATACCTTATTTTATTCTACAATGTTGAATGAAATTCCGTATCCTTATTATTAATTTTTAAAATTTATCTGTGTTTATTAGTATAGAATTATATCAGAGATTTTTTTCTCAACTAAATCCCTGTCTCGCCAATCGGCAACCCGTCACTTTTTAGCCGTAAACCATACTGAAAGAAGAGAAGATTTTTTAAAGTATTTTTCGCAGGTTTTATCCAAGAACAAAAATCAAAAAATATCTTTTTCAAAGCAGTCGTTTAAGGATTAACATCTCGTGTGCAGAAAGAGAAACTATTGTGAATTATTTCTGAATTAATTTTCTCATATGATGGACTATGATGTCTTTTATTCATATCAGATGACACTTTTCAAATGCCACAAGTTTTGCCAAAACAAAACAGTGTTTTGCATTTAATACCAAATCTGATGATATTTCACAATTGTATTGCTAGAATTTTTTGTTCAATTAATATATAATTTAAGGAATTTTTTAAATTCGAATTAAACTTGATCTATTATGTATTCTCTGCAATATTTCGATAGGCTTTGATCCATGCATACACAATGACGCATCATTATCGCAAACGGCGCTTTGTTTGAAAATTTATAACAATTGTCTTTTCTGTGACAATAACTTTTGCTGGGGAATCTTATGTCTAATTTTAATATCGTTTTCGTCAGTTTTCCAATATTTGAAAAAAATAATTCTATTGGAATTTAATCGTCCTACCCATTATAAAATGGAAATCATAAAAATACGTCCATTAAGCCAACAGATGGCGCTGACACCTCTAAATCAGAGACAAAATGGAACCTTTTCTCTTTTATCGTCGTCTTTTTAAATGGTGAAAGAAAAAAAATCTATTTTCCGTCTACCAGCCCGGACATAAACCTCCAAGCTTTAAATAAAAGAAGTGTTACCAAAAGATAGAACGCTACGATGAGTCTCATAAAAACATTTATATAAAAAAAATTGTATTAAAATAGTGGTAAAAGTTTATAGACATATCTATGCGCATCTAAATGTTTTGTTTTACCTTCTTCACTTTAATGTAGAAAGCAGCTCTAGAAAATGATAACAGATGTGAATCATTCTAAGTCAAATCTATTCAAGCAAAACTTACCTATATTGTCATGAGTGATAATTTCATGAAGAAATGCTATTTAAAATTGGAGACAAAAATATCCTTAGCAAACTTTACTATGTAAAATTAGGAATAGTTTTCATTGGTGAACTCGAAATCCCTAAAATGCCAGTTACTTCCCAATTTCATAACTGCGTTCGTTGGTCCTTCTTTCTCAGCAGACGGTGCGTGTTAGACTGTGTTTGTTTGTGTATAATGTTACTATTTATTTGTTTGACAGATTAGTTTTATGGCATGAAGTATCCTTGAATAGCTTTCTTGGCACGTTATAGTAATTTATTTGCTTTGATTGGCGTTTTGAAGATTTTTTTTGCCATACTTAACTGAATTTCATTTATTATTTCAAAAATATTAAACAGTGCTAATATCATCTCTAAATATCAAATTTCAGTTTGATAGATGTTAACAGAGTTTTCAAGAATAATTCAACTCGCCCATCAATTGTTTTCTTATAGCTGCTAGTTAAAAAAAAGTCAGCTTTCAAATTGACTAAACCAAAGTTATTCTAATTCATCATTTTTTAAAATCTTAAGAATATTTTATCTAGGATGTTTATGAAAAATATACAGATAAATATGAATTATCCTCTTTTGAATTCAACATGAAAAACAGAAAGGCCAATTCTGCCGATCAGAGGGTAATCATTACAGGTATTTCAAGAGATTTTCCATGGTTATACCACGGTAAATGCAATGTGTAATGGTTCCTATACATACCTTGGCCTACAAATAGTCGTGATTTATTCTTCTAATTTTTTCTACAGTTGGTTAATTATTTGTATTTATGAAGAGTAAATTAATGTAACTATGTTCAATATTTTTAATTATTTGAAAAACATCTTCGATGCTTCACTGTAATTTGGCATCAAAACATTTAATGCGCAGCTGCCTTTTGAAAAAACGTGATTGATGGATGATTCAAAACTCGACTTCTTGAGCTTCCGTTCGAGAAACCTAAACATGACCACGAAACATCTTGTTCAAAAATTTAAAAAAATGTATAATATACATTCAATGTATAAACAAAACAAAAACTATATGTACGACATTTAACATGCATGTTTCGATTATAAATATTTTATGTTTAATGTATATAATTTTGAAAGTCCTATCATTATATTTTATAGGAATGTTTGTTTTCAGGTATGGTTTCGTATATATTTTAATTTTTACCTTGGTAGGGTATAATCCAAGAGATTGTCTCATATACTTACCTTTTCCGATATGAAACTTGCTCCTTAAGATTTTTATCGCACTTCGATAGAAAAAGCCTCTATTTCGAGATAAAATTGTCGTGAAAACATTTTCCTTTGACTCAGATACAAGACAGTAGCAACGAATTTTATACTTATTTCGAAGCGTTTTTTGAAAATCGAAGATATTTTTAAAAATATCTTTCAATAATTAGAGTGTTTTTCCATTCAGAGATCCATTAAAGCAAAACAGCGTTGAAAGAGAAGATTTAAAATGTTTTACAGATTCAGAGAAAATAAAAGATTCCACTTCACTATCCATCTATTTCCACGATATGGAGCATTTACTGTTCAACTTCGTCGCATAATGAAATGTTTCCAGTATAAATTTTAGGCCGCTTTCCTTTGATTGACTGCGCCCAAAATTTGAAATAGCACAAATTTTTCGAGTCAAGACTTCATACTATTCGTCAAGTTGTTTACACTTGTAAGTTAAGGTGTACACATATATATTAACAAACACACACACCATCAACATTTTGAATGACTTGATAAAAAATGAATCAGACCCAGAAAGTGTGGAGATTCTTACAAATCTTGCATTCTCATATGATGGAAGTTTTTCAATATTTCAGGAACATGGTTGCTTTTTTGATTCCATTTATTCCATTCATTATTCCATCCATTTATTATTTCCATGAATGAAAAGTCTTTAATAAAAAATTTTCTGTCCAGGTTAAATATATTGAATAACCGTGGCGTAGTAACCGGGAGGAAAGGGGGTATAGATGACCTTGGCGACAATTTCAAGAGGCACCTCAAGCGTTACTACGTTTATTCGTTTTTATAGTAAAATATGATGGGGGTGATAAAAAATACCTAGTCCCCATTTGCGCTTGTTATGGCACTGACAATGACTGGGATACAAAAATCATATTACTTTCCGGGCGCCTTTTACCCTCGTTACGCCACTGTTGAATGACATTTTATATATTTTGTAGTACTCATCTTTTTATTAAAATAAAGCATAACTAAGAAAAGAAACTAAAATTATTCACAGAAATACAAACAAGAAAGGCAATTAACTTTTCCTTACGGGAAGAAAATCGTACCTTAAAATCTTTTACCTTTGAATTCGAGTCGGAACAACTCCTGTACCAGACACAAGTGAGAATTTCCCTCCCCCATTAAACACAGTTCTTCTGGTTTAAGTACCCGTATCGTGAAGGTTAATAAGAGATATGTTGTTCAATTAAAACGTTTACCTAGTGGTCTCGTTAAGTTTCCTCTTCCTGTCCATTCAAACCGATTATAAAAAGTCACAACGATTCTAGACACAGTGACGCCTCATCCATTAGTGTGCCATATCTGCAATCCTCCCTGAAATTATTCTTGAAACTGTGTTTTTATTTTCGTTTTTACATTTTTTTTATTACTTTACCGCTTTGAGAGTTCAATGATCAACGAAAACTTAAAAAGTAGTAAAAAAAGTAGTACACAAGATAGAGCTGCAAAGAGATATGCCCCTCGGAAAGATAAAAATTTCTACACTAAGCAAAGCTGAACGATGAATCGTAAGAAAAAATAGTGAACGTTCACCTTATGAATTTAGAGGCATCTGAGCTGCAGACAACGTGTAGAGAGCATCTTTCGCCTTCGCTTCCTTATTTGGATTTTCCTTGCTAGACAGAAATGTGTCTAGTTTATTGAGTATTCGTTTCCTATTGTTAGAAATCCCTCTTCGTAAACTAGTCTAAAGATAATTTTCTAAAATATTATGCAATTAAAATATTTATACGGAGAGATCAATCATTATTATTTGAGGTGCTTGAGAAAAGCTAAATATTTCAGATTTTTAAAAAATCGTATTTTCACAACTTTCGATGAGAGAAAAATTAAATATAAAAATGCAGGTCACATTATGCCTGATTTGAACATTTTTCAAAAATTCAGTACCAGCGAAAATTTCTGCAGCACTGTTTGTTTCTGAGCTGACGAGTCGCCACTCTCTAGGCACGAGGTGATGTTATTTTATGTACAGTCAAAACATCCAAGAGTTCACGCATGACGGCGGCAAATTTAACGTTAATTTTGTTTTGAAATATTAGATTGGAGCAAATTAGTTAAATTATGTACCAGTAAAAGTTATGTTATTATTTAGAAATTGGAAACTTATTTCCTTTTTCCTCGTCCTTCAAATCATGATAACTTCAAATCTAATTTTCGTCTACCAGCTCGGATGTTAAGCTCCAAGCTTTAAATGAAAGAACTAACGAAATACAACTCATCAAATATGAAGATTAAAAAAATTTATATGAAACAATTTTGTTTTAAAATACTGGTAAATCTTTTTTGCCCATATCTATGTACATTTGAATGTTTTGTTTTACATTCGTCGCTTACTTTTTAAAGTGAATTTGAAAATGAAAACAGATGTTGATGATCCTAACACAAATGTATTGAAGAAAAACTTAAGAAATTAATGTCAATAACGCTGAGTGATAAATTCTTTAAAATTCACCCATAACTTTTTTAAAATTCATAATAAGTTAATTATAAATGCAAAAAGTTTTCTTAATGAAGGTAATTAAGTTTTGTAAAAACTATTACGTTAGATTTCAGCTTCCGTCTTATTTTTCCTTTAATAATATATATCTCTACATTTTTTAAAAATGAATAAAAATCACCTTAAAGTATATAATTTTTCGTATATTAGTATTTTAAATCATCAAAATATATAATTTCATTAAACTACGAAACTGAGAATGTAAGGAAATGAAAAATAATAATCTAACCGAAATAAAATCTATCGAAATGCGAAATTACCAATGTTCTTAAGGGAGAGCAGAATTTTCTAGAAAACGACTATTTTTAAATGCCAAAGGGATAGCAAAACAAACCAATTTTAGAGGTATCATATTAAATCATATGATAATTTACGAATGTGTAGCTAGAAATTTATCCTTCATTTGAAACATGAATAAAGAAGTTTTGAAATTCACATTAAACTAAATCTATACTCGAGTCTCTGCAATCTTTCGACATGTTTTTATCCATGCGATCACCAGTAACACATCATAATTGAAATCGGTAATTTTTACGATTTGCTAGCAAGAATTCGGTGCTTATGTTTGTTGAGCTTCCGTACTGTCTGTCTACTGCAGTTTATTGAGCCCGATAAAGACACTATGGTTCCTTTCTTTTCTTCGGTATATCATATCAGATACTACTAATAATCCAGTTTTTGTACTTTTATATTAGAATATCGCAGCTGTAGCCTTTTGATAATTCATCCGGATTAAATTATAACAAAGTTAACTGTAATATTCATTTACCAGTCGAGATTTAAGATAGCAGGCATTATATGAAAAAGAACTTGAGGCAAGGAAACCATTCTATACAGGGTGATTTAGAAAAACGTAGATAGAGTCACACTTGACTAGTAGTCACATAAAGCTACTTTAGTCACAGTTGAGTAAGGTAAGTAAGTCTACGTCCCTCAATCCCAGCGGCCGCTTCGCAGAGACAGCATACAGTCAAATATTTTGATGCCTGCTAAATTCCTTAGCATTGCCCTAAACAGTACAGCGACAGATTTTTAAATAGAGGTGATGTTTAGGTATTTTAAAGTGAATATGCGCTACTCATTGAGACAGGATCTTTACTTCCTCACCTTGCTTCGAAAATCGAAATATGAGATACAAGAAAAAAAAGCTAAATACATAGTTCCAAAGCATCCTTGATTTAGTGTGAAAAGACACCATACTCACATTAAAGTTAAGAATAGTAGCAATTATTTGTTCACGATTTTCAAAGTTGTTGCGTCACGAGTAGACTGTATGTCTCTCTAAAACCACTTTTCGTAAATTTTGATAGAATTTGGTGTTCATTCTTACCAGCCAATGACTTTGCAAGCACCATTTGAAGGTCATGACGACAGAGATAACACGAGGTGCAAGTTCATTATGAATCTATGGGCAGATTAACACTTTTAAGGGTTCTAAGGCAATGAATGTTTCTGGGGATCTCTTTACTCTCGCTATATACATAGACAGTCACAAACCAAAATTTTGTATGTAGAAATTATCTTTTCTCTTTGATTTACCAACGATTTTTTGCTTGATTTAAATATTAAATTTATATAAAAGTAATTTAATAATTAATTATTTTTATATTTTCCTATAGTCCTTACTATACTTAATTGTACAATGTAGTAAATAGCAAAAGGCAATAAGTCACTTTGTTGTACGGAATTTGTTTCAAGGCACCGAAAGTATTTGACTCTAAAAAGAGACATAATTGCATTAACATTTAGTCACTATGGCCGATGGAATAGCCAGAGTAAATGGCAAGCGGAAAATAATATGAATTTTTTATCCCAGTTGTCATCAGTGACTTACCAAGAGTAAATAGTGCTATGGATATGGTATTATTTTTACGCCTCCTCATCATAACTTGCTTTAAAAATGACATGAATGCACTATTTTGTCCGCATGGTGCCCCGTAAAACTGAAGCCCGGGGCATCTAAATTCCCTTTGCCGCTCAGTCGCTTCGCAACTGAGTATAGAGCTTTTCCTGAGAAAGCACACCTTCAATCCTTCGGGAGTTTTGGTCCGAAACTTTGTCCAAGAAAAATTTTTAAATTTTCTTGTTTTTATTTAACATCTTTATTAGCACAAAATCATTGACTTCCGTTTCTTTTTAAAAATTCTTAAAATCCGAGTTCCCAATGGAATTCCCAGTTGAGATATTTATTTATTTATTTAGAACTCGCTCCAGCCCAGCCTACCCAGGAGGGTGTAAGGCCTTCCACAGGTCGGAGGGAAACATAAAACAAAAGAAATGAACTACATTAAAAACGAGTTTATAAAGAACCCCAAGGAGTGAGCAGAACAATTTAAAAGTCATCGCTGACAACAGTGCACTAAAAAAAGCACAAGATAAAAAGCAAAAACACAAAAGGCTTAACATTAAAAACACAAAACACAAAAAGATAAAGAGCAAAGACACAAAACGCAAAAACTCAAAGACCAACATTAGAAACACAAAACACATACAAAAGATAACCAAATTAAAATCAATAGCATTTAAAACCAAACAGTTACAAACAAAAATCGAGAGACAATACGCATTACAAAAACTGCACAGAAGCACACCAGACATATAAAAACTTTACAATGGTCAAGTTAATAATTCAAAAGAAACCTAAAGAATCCCTAAAACCGTCGAAAACTCGAGAACAACTAACTGAGTA
>BGPR01020467.1:0-20299 GCA_013235015.1 Araneus ventricosus | reverse complement strand
ATGAGTTTCTGCTTAATAATCATCGAATTTTCTAGCGAAATATTTTTAGTAAAAATCAACAACAATTCTATTCATTGTTGTATGTGATATATTTATTATGTATAGAAACTCTTTGAGAAGGCACTTCATTATATTTAAATTCTTTACTTTTTTAACAGCTGTATCGTAAGTATTTATACAAAACTGCGTTATCAGCTAGGACGTAATTTTTGTGTTTGAAGGTGGATTTGGAAAGATATATATATAAGAAATGGGCTGTTTTCTGTCTGAGATACAAAAAAAGTAAAACAGAAAGAAATTAAAATATGTGAAAGGCATTAAATGACGCTTGTATTAAAATGCAGTAAAATGAATAAAAGCGCATATTTAACAGCGAAAACATCTTTTAAAAACTTTACATGTAAAAAAGTTTTTATAAAATGGCGGCTAAAAACGCTTTTACCCACTCTAAAAAGTGAAAAAAAGATTAACAAACTTTTATCCAGATTTTTTGAAATTCAGTGTTGAGAAAAAAGAAAAGCATGAAAAAATCTATATGCAAAACGTAGACACCAGTTAAATTTAACTTTATAAATAAATATTTCCTTCGCTTTTATTATTTAGACAAAACAAAATTTAAAAAACTTGAAAATAGAATAAAAATACTTTTTATAGCATTCTAATTAAAGCATTAAATTTAATAAAAGTTTAGATGTACTTATTTCGTATTTTATTAACTCTAAAAAGTGAAAAAAATAATTAAAAACTTTTACCCAGAGGTTTCCAAAAGCATCACCAAAATCTATATGCAAAGAGTGGACACCAATTAAATTTAACTTCACAAATAAATACTTCCGTCTCTTTTATTGTTAATACAAAAGAAAATTTCAAAAAATTGTAAATAGAAAATAAATACTTATTACTTTTTACAGCATTTTAATAAAAGTCATAAATTTAATAAAAATTTATATGTACTTATTTAATATTTTATTAACGAAGTTTAGAAAATTCCACCCTCCCCCCGTCATGCGAACCAGTAACAATCATTAACTGTTAAGAATCTCTGAAAACATGAAAGAGTTCCCTGGTTTCACGAAAATTTACGCACCCTCTAACAAGTCTATTAGTTTATGGTTCGATATTAAATTTGCAACAAAATATTCAATAAAGCTTATTGTTAACCATCACCAAGCAATCCTGATATCTCTTATTCTTAGATACATCTTTGGTCCTCTTACGTTTGAGTTCATTCCCCATAGACCGTTGACCACCGAAATTTTAATTATCTGTGAAAACCACCAAACGACCTTGACAAGCAGCTTGCCCGTCTCGCTTATTATGGTCGAGGGAGAAATCACTAACGATTTTCAACGGCGGAGCCGGTTTTCGAATAATAATAGAAGAAGAAGGTTTTAGACTTTCTACGTTCCAGCCAGTTGAAGGGTTAACTATAGTCTCGAGGTCTCTATTTTTACCTTCTTAATATCTATATTTCAAGCAATATTTTTCTCTATTAACAATTACTGTCATATTATTAGAGCTCAAAATCATAATATTATGTTGTAAATCTATAGCTAAAACATGCAAGCTCTGTTTAGAAAGAAATTTGGCACACATGAACCTTCACATCTGAAAGGATTAATTACGCTTCTAAAAAGTTTCTAGCGGGAGTAAAAAGAGTAATTTTTAACGTTTTTCCTCAGTAACTTCAGAACATATCATCACACAAAAATCATTTTTGAACAATATTAAAAGTAAAAAAAAAGAAAAAAGATAGCTTCTCAGTGACACCTGATTCACTTCCCTACCAACTATTTCTTTGATTTTTAATCACTTTTCAAAATTATTTAAAAAACAATTTATAATGCTTTTGTTTGTTGTCATTTAAAATCTATTTCACTTTTTAATGTTTCACGTACTTTTGTTAAAGTTAAAATTAATTTGCTGTCCTCGGATAATTAAAAATTTCATTTCCCTCTAATTTTACATTTTCTAACTACAAATTTTTGGTCTCTTTTTTACCTTCGTAGTATCTAGAATTTAGGAATATTTTTCCCTATTAACCACTACTGTCATATAATTTGGATAATTTTTAATGTAGTAAGGTGCGAATGCGGATGACAAAATTTGAACCAAACACAATTTTATTTTATATTTTCACAAAAATATAAACTCAACAGAAAATATTTTCTTAAATTATTCACGTTGGTAATCCATCGTGAGTTAGTTGCATTTTGTGTAGTGAATATTTATTTGAGCGTTGCTGAATTTTGAAATTGATGGTTTTTAGTAGCAATTGATATCAAGATATTTATCAATTAGTGGGAAAACGTTGTTATAGCGTGTATTACCAACGCTTCCATGCCAACACATGAAGCTTAAAACAAATATTTCTAATATATTACATACTACAATGTGAATATTTTACAATTTATGGTGGAAACAAATAAATTGACTAACAAATGATCAGCGAACAGCGCATGAAGTAATGGGGAATTTGACTGCTGAAGAGAACGGTGAACTTCCCGTACTTGAAGTCTCATGTGGAACTGAAGCAACATTTTAAAATTAATTTGATCCTTACTGAAATCCAATCTAAATGTCATATAGCTCTTGCTCCAAGAAGAATAGCTATCAGACTTTTCGATGGTGACCGCATAGCACATTCTGCGTTACAATTTTCACTGGTTTTGCTAGCACTGAGAATCCTATATTCAATACAAGTAAAAGGTCTGATAAGGCGACTGTCCAACAAATTGTAAATTTATCATTTGGATTTGTGTCCGATGCCAAATAAATATGCCATTATCAGGTTTATTTCTCCCATGACATGTTCTGGAATGAAAACTCCAAGCAATCTTTAAGTATATGCTCTAAACGGTGAGACCAAGTTTGCCCTTTATCCGAAAGTAGTAACTAATTAGGTACTATTAGTGCCGATTGAAGGTACTAAAACAGGGGTTGTATATTAAAACTCGAAAGCCATACGGTATAAAAGCAGATGCGTCTTTCTTTTTCTTCCCTATGTATGGAAGAGATAAACGCGTGCGGAGCCATGGGTATAACGGGTAGTATTTCAATAGGAAAATATTTGTATTTTACAGTTTTTCTATGTCGAATACATTTGCATTTCTGCAATAACCATGTAAATTTGTGAGCAGTCCCTTTAAACTCAATCAATAATATTACACATTCTGCAAGTTTTTGCAGATAGAATCGTAAAACTTTGTTCCTACATACAGATACACAAGAGTATTTTTTTTTCGATAAGCAAATCTTGCCCTCATGGGGCTGCATAAAAATTACTTTCTTATTTTTACTGTCACTCCATAGAATAAAAGGCTCACAACATTACTTCACCCTAATTCTTTTAAACTTGAACATATATATATTCATAACGTAAGTATTTAGGAAATAAACGCCTAGTTCAAGTATCTTCGGAAACCTTATATATAATACAGGTTTTCGATTTGATGATTGATTTTGCAAAAGAAATGTGAACTAATATATTGAAATGACTTTCAGGACCTGTTCACTATGCATCCAATGAATAAATTAAAAAGAAGTTTTAATGCAATGTATTACTATGACTTGAAAAAAAAACTGTGCTAAATTCACAGGGTAAAGCGTATTGGTTAAAACATATAATTCATTCTATCACAATTACTCCTTGAAATGGTGAAAATATTTTACAGATTAAAGGAATTCACAGGGGTCTTGTTTTCTTTCTTATACAAATCATTTCTTTCACTTTACGAAAAAAAAAGAAATAAGTTTAAATTAAAGCTTTTAGATATATAGATGATAATCCTGATTTTTAATTTTAAAAATTTCTCACAGTTATGGGAATATCTATCCTGAAGAATTAAAATTAAATTTCAAAAACGCTAACGATAATAATATTAAAGCTATTTTTCTTGATCTTGGATATTGATTGTCAAAAAACGAATTAAATTTAAGCATCTGGCTTATCAAAAGAAAATGAATTTAAATTTAATGTTAATAGCTCAATATTTGGAATCTAATCATTCTATAATCTTTAAAACACAATATTACATCAATTACTAAGGATTAAATATGTTTGTAAATACCCAGAATCAAAGAAAACCGAACTTTTGAAAATACACAATCTTAATTCCCACAAAATTTACTTCTCTTTTGCTTTATCTACGTCCTGTAACAAAAAACCATCTTCCTATTTTTTTTTGCCTTTATCTATTTGCCTCCTGGATCTATTTTACAGTTAGTCCTTATTTGCTTTTCTATTTGTTCCTTTGTCTACTTTATCTACTGATACTCGGAAAGCTCAAGACTCACTGACAAATAAAAAGGTCTCTAAGACTTCTTCACCTCACTCCTGCAACATTTTCCAAAACTGTGACGCTAAAAGTTAACTGTCAACCACTTCAATCGTTGTCACGTCAGCACTTTTAAACGGTAGTTCGTGCCATGTGGTTCCCATTATATTCTTCACTAGATTTGGGTGAGTTTCTTGACATAATCTTTTCTTCGTTTTTGGGTGAGCGGACATCTTTTTTTCTTCATTTTGTTTTGTTTTGTTGGTTTGGGGTTACTTTATTATATACTTTTGTTTCTAATGGACTTGGGCTTTATTATATTTTTATTTCTTTCTCAATTGACTTGGGTTTTTGATTTTCAAACGTTGAGTTTTGTTTCGGTGTTCCTGGGGAAAACAACCTTTTTTTGGCATTATTGTTGAGTTTTGTGTTCAGAAAACACCGAGTTTCTTGCACAGCCCACCGGGATTTCCTTGCTGATGACGCGTCCCGGACGTTATGTTTTGTCTTTTATTATTATTTTGTTTTTTCTTTTGCAATGTATTTAATGTTTTCTGAGTGCTTTTATATATATATATATATATATATATTAATAACTGTCTGGCAAGTCAACAGCCTTGGCAAACTTTCATTACTATGCGTAGAGAGTGTGTATAAATTATTTCTTGATTTTTTTTTTTTGCTTCGTTTAAAATTACTAATTTAAAATTATTTTACGAGAGATAATGAAACAAACTATCTTGAAGGACCGATTGAATGGTTTGTTATTTTAATTCTGTGGCAATATTTTATGTAAAAGAGAGTTTCTATTCCTATGTTCGTTAAAAGTTTCAAAACAGTTAACTCCTAATATCTTATTCAATTTAAATTTTACATTTTGTCGTAGCTTAATTATCATATCTTTATTTTTTTCATATACACGCTCTCATTGTCCGCAAACGCAAGCATACAGTTATTCTTTCTTTATTTTCTCCTGAAAGTTCTTTCTCAAAGCAGTCTTCATTGGACATTTTGTATCGTTGTAAATTCGATTTCTTTCATTGATTAAATAAATTCATCAAGGTTTGATATCTTCAAGCTTAATTCTTCTGGAGGAGGACCCTAATCCAAAAGCCGTTCTTTTTTTCGTTTTGAATGTTAAACACAAGATACATCACTGCTCTAGATTCTAAAACGCCGATAATGCGTTTCTGGGAAGCCGAACAAGAAGAGTAGTTTTTGAGATTTTAACGTTTATGAAAAAGTGATGTAGAAATTTTCATTGAATTAGAATCGTTAGCGCGTTTACAGGCTTTCCTGCATGTGTTAAATTAAATGCTCGTAAATATTCTCAAATTAGGATGAAATTTTATTAAAAGCAAGAAAGAAAAAACTTATTGGGTTATAATTATAATCTATATATATAATTCTCTTACGTGGCGACAAAAAAGGGTCGAATTTTAATCGCCGTTTGGCAACACTGCAGTTTGATTTGTTTACATCCGACGAAAGTTCGAAGTCGCTTCGTGTGATCACGTTTATTGAAAACTATTTTAGTAGTTGGAAATTTGTAAAACAATAAATTTAAGTCGCTGTTGATATAATATCCGAAATGAACAAAAGGCGTACTGAACGAGCCGGGAAACAGTTCAGGAATCCACAAGGGCAAATTATTCGAAACGAAGCCGATAATCGCCGTCGCCCAAAAACGTGTGTGTATTCGGGGAAACAATGTTGAGGAGCATACCTCGTGGAACTTATGTCCGAACAGTGCAGTTTTTAGGCTGTTTATTGAAGGAAGAAAAATACCGCCCATATGCAGGCCAAATGCTGTCATATAAAGGTTCAGCTACCGGCATTTCCTGATGCACCGGAACTATTGAAAAGTATTTAACTTGAAAATTCACCTGATGTTAAAAACTATCGACAGCGAATTCGGGAATACAATTTGCCTTTGCATTCGCTTCGATATGCTAATAAATTAAAACCACCAAGTGGAACTGGCCATACTGTTACTGCTTACATGGTCAAGTGTGCCACGCGTTTCCCCAGCGTAAGTGACCAACATAAGAAAGTTACGGGACAGCTTTATATATTGACTCAGTGAGGCAACAGAGAAACGCTTGAGTAATAATCAAAATTGTTTGCAACATGTATTTGAAAAACTTGATTTTATGTTAAGGGAAATCAATCCTTGCTCAGTCTTATCTTCAAATGCGCCGATTGGTACAAGAGCACCCAACTACATCAGTGAAAATGGTATTTTGGAAGATAAAATGTGGATATGCGGCGCTATAATGTTCTACTTTAACTGAAGTATAGCTATTTGTAGGTGATAATGGAGTATTCCCAGCCAACCGAGACATTGTGTGTACCCAGTTGGGAATACATGCCAAAGCATTTCACCTTTAACCAATGTTGTGATCCAATGACTATCCTTGTTATTTCCAAGGCGAGTGTGTAGTTGGAACACTGAATGGAACATGTAGAAGACAGCAAAGCGCACCCGTGTCCTCAACCACAATTATACATACAGATCTTTCCCAGCAAAATGGTTTCGGTATTTGCACATTAGTGGTAAGCCAGCAATATTGTTGATGCATATGTTAAAATCGAAGGCTCATCGCTTACAGTTTTTTGAGACAAAATCAAAAAAGATTTTGCGCTTGAACTTTATCGGGGCTTTTAGATGCTTTAGAGTGTTGAGCACATCATGAAAAATATACGCACTGGAAAACTTATAATACTGCTATCTTCTTTCCCAAGGGGAGCCCACGTCATATGCGTCAGGAATTAATAAGATGCAATGGCTATGGTACGCAAGTTGGTAAGCCAGACTTTTCTTGACATTTACTGGTAAACCCATCTTTGGTTTGAAATTTTAAATAGCATGGAGGGAGGTCCTGGAAGACCGAGCCTGAAATTATTGTACGTGTATTTAATATGAAATTAAAAGAACTTTTAGAAGATATTTGAAAAGCATGGAATATTTTAAACTGTTTTGCCTTATATTTATGTTCCAAAAGCGAGGCTTGCCTCATGCCCACATCTTTCAACATTAGATTCAGAAAGCAAATTCGGGCACCTGTTATCGACATTGATTGTGTTAGGAGAATAAAATTGTTTGGCCTTTTTTCAGGGCCGCCAAAAATTTTATTCTTCTTATTAAGGTGAAAGCATTAAAAGGAAACCAGCTGTACTTTGTAATCTCTTATTTGAAGAAAATATCTTTTGAGGCTAAAAAAATTGTTCTGTGTTGATGTAAGTTAAAATATCAGAAGCAAAATAAAGCTGATTCATATATATATGAAGATTTTAGAATATTTTCTAGGACACACAGTGTACGTCGTCATTATAGAGTTGAACGAGCAGGGTTTGCGTAGTAACCTGGGAGGATTGCAACGCAACTTGGGTACAGAGTGGGGCAGAGCCCCAGATAATATTATTTCCCCTGGCCAACGAGAAACTTTCCAATATATTTGTGCTGAATAGTTTCATGAAAATGTACGGGAAATTGTCTTCACATCACTATAGAAGTGCTTCCGAATTTGGTACGATGTTATCCCATTATTTTCTCCGCCAAAAACTCTATATTATTTCACTTTTTGAAAAGAAAAATTACATTAACACTATAACATGAATGAAATATGAAAGAAAATGGTATTTTGAAAATTTTGATTGCTTTCGGATTAAATAACTGTTTATTAGAATTAATACTCTTTTAATTAAAAGAATGAATTTTTTATTGATTTTAACTTTTACAGTAGCCAATTCAACACTGAGCGCAAACAATCAAGCAAAAAATTGAGCTGTTTAGGTCAAAATAATTTAGGAAAACAAGCGTCTCAAAATGGGACACAATGGCAGATATAGTTAATAACTTCTTTGATTATGAAAGATCAACTCCCGATAACAAACTTTATATGCTGTAGTATCGTAAAACGTATTCCAATGCCAACTTTGCCTTTTCTGAAAATGTCATCGACTTTATTAAAAAATTAAATTTTCTGGCAACATCTCGGTTTATGAGATTTGATTTCCGATACAGCCAGGATAATCGAGGGTTCAGTGGCGTAGCGAATGGGTGGGTAGGAGGGATTATAGAGTTTTCCGGGTTTTAGGGCACCATGGAGTGTAAAATATTATTATCCCTTTATAAGCAAAAAAAATATGATGAAGGACTAAAAATAATACAATACCCCGATCACTTACGCTTGCTAAGCTGCTGGTGACTGAGGTATACCTCATATTATTAGATCACACCGCCATCCACCCTTTCTACCTCACTGGACAAGGAGCAAAAAGTTAACTTTTTTTTTTTATCAGTTTTTGAAGTCAAAATACCATGAAGGGGCGAAAATTCCATGTTCCGGGCGCTGTTTATAAACCCTCAGGCACCGATGACTGGGAAAGGGGAAATCACATCAGCGACCCTTGGAAGTCACTCACCCTCGGTACGTCACTGCGAGGCTCCTGCATTTCACACTTAATTCCAAACTGCATTGTATATTTGATTAACACCTTTTCCTGAATTGTTGATTTATATGTGATCTAAATTTCATCTTTCTGCGGACCTATTTTGGTACTGCGAAAAATCATGTAAATTAGGATCTTCTTGTTTCGATCAAAACAATTGAACACTTTGTATCTTTTTGCAATACATTTGATGCTGCTTAATAAGATTGTATAATGCTATTTGGTCTGCTTCATATTATCAAAAAAAGCCTTGTTCCTGAACCACGTTTTCAAATGTACAAAATATTTTTTAGTGCAGTACGGCAAATTCATATGTCAAAAGAGTCAACATCAGTGGTGTAACGATAAAGATTTTTTTTTGAGAGTCCAAAGTCTTAAGAAACATGTTTTGTGAGTCGGTTGAAACTTACCTACATTAAATAAAACCATATTGTAATAAGTATACATAATGAATTCAATTCGTTGCAGACATTCAGCAAGTAATATATGTGTAAACTGATCAAGCAGTTTATATAACTAATAATAAAAAAATCAAGACACTCAAAAAAGAAAAATGTATTAACATCAAATTACAAAATTGTGCCGTATGTAATTTTGAATGAAATATTGTCAAAATAAATTTTGTGTTTCCACCAAGCTTCTTACTGTATTAACCTTCTCGTCAAGCAATACAAATGTTAAAACTTTCGGCGCAACTTTATCTAGGAGCTTAAAAGTTAAGTTTCTGCTTTTAGGCCTTGAGGAAAAAGCTATAAAAACTGAACTATTCGGTGATAAAGCTGAATTTTACGTTCTCAAATAACTTTTTTTCTATTTTCTTTGTAGCTCAACTAAAAAATGTCCTGGAATTCAGGAGGAGTTGATGCTCTGTTTCCTTTGTAAGGTTCCTTAACAATGACCACCGTTGTCGCTGAGAGCCTATGACTGACATTTTTTTCTCTTCAACAATATATTGAAATAGCATTCAATATTGAATTAGGGCTGGGATTACCAGATATGAGAACTTTTGCTGGTATATAAAATGAAATTTCAAAAAATTGGAAATCAAAAATACAAACGCAATCGTCTGCCAACATCTACCAAATTAATGTGCCCCTCACGTACATCAAAAAAAGAGCACAAGAAAACGACGACACCCCTACTGTGAAAGTGGTAGGGAGCCAGGAAGCTACTTAGAGGATAGATACCTTTTCTCAATAAAACCCGCACTTACACAAAATAATATGTGAGTGCTCTATCTCACAGATTAGATGCACCCGACGAAGGTTACACTGGATAAAAGTATCTTATTCTCTTGATTCTTCCCTTTCCGAAAGTACAGCAAGTCGCGGTAACGGTCGCGCTTTTTTAATGCATTCTTCCCAGTAAGACGCACTGCTTTGCGCGTAAAGGTTTTATCCGGGCCATGGGTTTGACTTTATAGATAATCTCTTATCCATTTGATATTACATGCATCATTATCTTAAATTCTAACGAATTAATAGAATGTGCCTTCTTATTCAAGATAATTTCCTTTACACCTCACCTACAAATATCTTTATATATAAAAAGTAATGTTATACATACGTACATGTTCCAAAATATTATACATGAATATATTATCCTGATCTTTTCCGCCGAGTATATCAGTTAGTGTTATGGGCCACTAGAAATACCACCAGAGAGCTGTCTTCTCTATGAAAGCTTTTCCTAAGCTGATGGAAACAGAAGAGGAAGACACAGATGGCTTAAGACCATATTGTTTTGAAGAAAGTACATTTAAATTCACACAGGAAGTTGAGCGGCCACCCTCCGTTCCTGGAGAAAATTGGCTGTCTGAGGGGGGTACTGCCTAAAGGTTTTCGTTACAATACAAGATAATCGTCATAATACATAATATAAAACAAGTCTGACACATATTTATTTGAAATGAAGTTTGAGACTTATCTAAAAAAAGAAAAATAATAGTACTTTTATTTGATAATTTTTCCTTTTTTTTGGAAAGGATACAATTTGTGACTACTAAGCTTTTACCCTTCTTCGGGAAAAAAAACCATTTTTTCTGCTCGTTTTTCAGTTTAAAAGTAAATTCTAACTGATGCGTTTGAAAGCAATGGGATGGGCGAACCCACCCGGCGGCCGTTCAGAGGTTGGGTTGCTGCTAGAGGTTAACATTAGGTCTATGGGCCGAAAAACTAAAAGTGCCAACAGTAACAAATTGGCCGTTATGGGGTGGCTGCTATGCAGGGGAAACCGTTCTGAAGAGGTTTACTAAAAAAAGATAGGAAAATTGGAAGGCTAATTAATATTTTAAAATCATAATGTTACTACTGATAATATATGATTAAAATAGAAAAAATAGAGAAGAAAAGAGAGTGAGGTATTTATTATAATGAGATTAACGATGATGGACTATCCACACCATGGGATGATGATTTACCTAAAACGAGGTTTCTTTAAACTGTACACAGAATTTTATTTCTAAATGATTTTATTGTTTGTCTAAATATGGTTATGTGTTATATTGAGTAGAATTACTAATATGGTATTTATTTCAAATAGAGCCATTAATTCTTGGAGAACCCATATTATCCTTGTGTCAATAATAGTATAAATTATTATAGCGCACAAAATTACATAACAGTTTCTTCAAGATCGTTGCAAACTATCAGTTGTCCTTAGCAGTTTTTTATAAGAGAAGAATTGCCTTGATTAGAAGCATCTTCTTGTTTTGACAGTTGACTGTGGCGCCATTCATAGAAGGAGTATTTATTTTGATTGGAAATCATTGATGGTTTTAAATTAATAAAAAGTTAACTATTTAATTAAATTCAGCAAAAATGCTACTTCACGCTTGTCATTCACAATCACTCCACCGATGTAAATTCATCCTGACATGTGAGCCACTCTGATCCCCTCACCCCAATTTTCCTGATTTCATTGATGTAATTATGCTACCTAAACCAAACATGTAACTACTTTCTCATGCAGGCCCGACAGTACAAATTGAGTGATTTATTATGTCCAAGAAGTTATCCAGCCTTCTTGTTCCACACAGATCCAAATTCGACATAAAGCTTTTCACTCTGACCAATGGTTTTGATGCCGTGGATTGTTCGCGAATGTTCAGCCGTAAACCTTATTCACAAGTGCTCTCTCCGCGCAAATGGCAAAAGCCGGCCTGATTTCCTTTGATCCAGTGAATTCAAGTCACCACTCCCCACATACAATGTGTTTCTTACCACGTTGGTTATCCGGTCCAGATTCCATATGTAGTGATGGATATCCAGACTATTGGGTATTCAACCATCCGATCCATTACTGATATCAATGAAATCTCGTCTGGTCTTTGACTCTAAAAATCGTAGATCTGTATCTAATTTTGTTCTGATCCAAATTGAAGCAGAATCTAAAATGAACACCCGATTCTTCTTCAATATACTACGAATAAACAATGAAATGCTCCGTTTTGTATAAGTATACGAGAAAGGGAGGGATGTGGAAGCCCACACCCATGATATTAACAAGTAATATAAAGATATTAACTTGATAAGAAAGTAGTTCTGATCAGCATTGGACAAATTGTCAAAAAAAGTAGGGTTGGAAAGGTTTATCACTCATTTATAAGTAGTTTGCAGACATTAATTGTAACAGCCACGCTTAAGTGATGATAAAAAACTAAAGAAGAAATGATGCCAACAAAAGAAAATATGAAAGACAGATAATTAAGGAATGTGATGAATTTTCAGCTGAAATACCGATTGTATTTCCTGGCACGAGTTTGAAATATTGATTTGGAAGTAATATAGGACATATGCAACAACCTTTCACAAAGAATTCTCAACTTTGTTATTGTTGCGTACTTTAAGAAACCCAAATGAAACTTCGCATCCAAATTTGTATACCTTCTTTTTCTTCTTACCAAATAATTAAATCTTCGAAAGCAATTACAACACTACTGTCTTTAGAAAACATGGAGTGGAGCTTATGAGTGAGCCTGGTATTCCTCAAGCCAAGGATCTAATTTCCCCAGAGCGAGTAGCATATTTACGATCCGACTATGCTTGATTGAGATCGTTTCATTGGCTCTCCGCGTCACGTGACTTCGCGTGCTTCTGGAATGATATCATAGGAGTTAGTTTGGATTTCGGATTTGTATTAGCTATTGTACTGAGAAACCAAAATCATCTTTGTCTTGAATTCATCATTCCTTTTAGAAATATCCAAATAATCGTAATTAAAAGATACTTTTGTTTTTCCATGGTGCAATAGCTAAGACAAAATTGAAATTCAAACTAACTCCTGCCATGATATCATCCAGAAGCACGCGAAGTCACGGGACGCGGAGTAGAGCCAATGAAAAGAGATCTCAACCAAACCATAGATCTGTATGTGAGCGAAAGAAGGAAACATTCGTTCTTATAGATGAAACCCGGAACATATGATGAGGAAGCACATGTTGCCAACTAATAACGCAAAAAAATGAAAGGCCCACAGATGTAATTTTTTTAATTGCTTTTATTTACCGTCTGAATTTTTATGATTTCTTCGTTTGCAATTTAGTTGCTTTGTACTTTCCGCCTTGTATTTATTGAAGCTAAATTTCTACCAATTGCGCAAAACGTATGATATTTGAAAAGGGATATTTTACCCTTTGTGTACGAAGTTATGCACGAAGTTCCAACATTATCTGGCGAGAAAACTACATACCGTATTCGACGTCCGTTCAATCTATCATCGAAGTAGCAACTCAGCGGTAGCACTACGAGATATTTACGTCCTATGTGTGAAGATATAAAATGATAGATTTGTACACTTGGACATTTTTGTAAAGTATATAGTGATAATTTTATCAAAACCCATGCAGTTAATTTATTTGTAGTTTTATTATGGATTAATGCAAATTTTTTTATAAAATATATTTTGAAGTAGGTAAATTTAGGTGAAATTGCATCAATAAACCTACAAGACCGTTATCCTAAATCGAATCATCAACAATTTCAATAATCAGAAATAAAAAATGTATATTTAATGTATAGTGATAATTTGTCAAGAACCATGTAGTTATTTTATTTTGTAGTTTTATTGTCTTTGATTAATGCAACTTTTTTTTATAAAATATATTTGCAGTAAAAATCGCAGGTTAGAAATTCTTGTCAATGGTCCAACCTACAAGACCGTTACCCTAAATCGGACCATCACTAATCAGAAATAAAGTGAATTCTCCACCAAGCAACTACTTACACAATGTAAGGTACCAAGTGACATTTAACGTACTATTTCTTTCCTTACATGGTATAAACTACGCAGTCAGTCTAGTTTTTCTTATTTATTTCAAAATGAAATTTCATGTCTTTACGTCCTGGTTAATTACTTACTTGATATGTTCCTATTACAAATTGCGTGGACTGATAAATTGTTTTCTACACGATTTAGTTTGCAACAGATAATCCAATATTACTAGAATGATCTAATTCATGCTACGTTTGTGGTCCAATTATACAACCTTTGACAACAACAAATAAAAAATTAATAACCCTATTTTGAATCTATTTTAATGAAGTGATTATAGAAATTGTAGCAAAGAAATTTCTGTCTGAAATATAATAATGTTATTTTCTTGGCTTTAATAAGTATAAGTTTTTTACACCTAGTTAATGGATTATACCAAATATTATTATTAAAATTTCTCTAATAGAAAAAATAAGAGCAAATTACCACAATTCAAGACTTAATGAGAAATTTAAAGCTATCATTTTCGGCAACAAATGAACGCTGTTAAGATCCCCTTGACTACTTAGAACGTATAATAAAATGGCCATTGCTTTCTTCAAACAAAGCAGGATACCAAAGAACGGTATTGTAACGTGAGAATAATACAACTATTATTATTCTAAAAATAAACAAATAATTATTCCACCTCGATAACAACCACGATTGAGTCGCCTCTAAGGCCCAAAATAAAAAACGTTTCTGAACTCAATCGTAAAATAAATTACGATTCCGTTAACAAGCTAGGCGAATGACTTTACTAGGTCTTGAATCTTGAATTAAAGATTTTTTCAGATCTCCGACGATTTGTCTGTAAGGGAAATTTTTCTCTGCTTGTCGTCCGCTTACGTGTGATAATATGAGGACTATGAAAGGAAATAGTTAGATGCAATGTAAAATTTAGTAGTATAATTTAATACTGTGAATTTCAGATCTGTATCAAATTGTGTATAAAATTAATGCATATTTGGTTAAAAAAAGTTAGATTTGCATTTGGAACTGATTAGAAGAAAAAGCTTTTAAAAAAAGGGCATGGATTGTCTTCAATATGACACAGCCAAACACACGGAAGGAAACTATGCTCTGAAATATTGCTATGATATCTTCAAGATATTGTGCTGTATTCAGAATGAGATAGGAACAAATCTTTAAATTGCTTTCTTAAGTGAGTTCTTCAGCAGATATCGAAATTTCTTTATAAACCATAATATAAATGTAAGAGATGTAAATTCCTTTACATACTAATTATTTTGATAGAAATAAAATTCTTAAATAAATATAAAAATGTATTATATTTAGGAATTTGATACTGAATTTTAGGCATAGGTGTTACGCGTTATCTTAAGTATGAGAGCAGCATAAAACATAATTCAAAATAAATCGCTGGTTTCGTTTTCTAGATGAAGGAAGATTAAAGTATTTGATGATCTCACTGAAAATGAAGTCGAGAATTTATTGGTTCCACGCCAGTATCTTCACTTTAGTTCGTATTAATAACTTGTCGATGAAGCAAAGCTTTATTGAAGTTTCAGCAATCTTGTCTACTGATCCCTTGAGATTGATTCTTGTAAAGATTAATGAAGTTAAGAAATTTTTGAGAACCATATTTTAACCCTTTTATCTGACCGGACGGTACTTTAAAAGTACTGTTCACGTTCATACCTCGCAATATGGTCGTCTTTTCTAACAGTATTCTTGAAGAACACGAGAATGGAGCTTCAATAACAAGCAGAAAAATGGGTGCAGCCGAAGGCAAGCAGGAAATTTTTCAATACTAAGTAATTTTAATTAATAAAAAAGTGTTTTCCCTCATTCTTGTAATATATACAAAATTAACATTAAAAAACAAAATTGCGTTGCTAGTAGGTAAATCTTGCAAATGAAGGGTAAAATGTATAAAAAATTGTAACACACTGATCTTCAAAATAATAAGTTTATTACTTATATATAACTTTCTTGCAAAAGTTATATATTTATGTTGAGTCAAAAGTTTTTGTATTATCGAAGGCAACGATACGCGAAAGACGAATTCTTGGCACTCTCGAGCCAGTTGCTGTAAATAATAAACCCATATCGTATTAACCAGATAATGAGTGTAAATATGAACTTCAAGAAGTTTAATATTCTTTAAACTATTGTACACCTTGGTTTAAATTAATACTTAAGAAACACTTAAGCGACCAGTGCATTCATCTCCGAGTCAATAAATTCGTCTCAAGCACTGATCAGTTGATGGAATTACAAGTTTCTGCTTTAGATAACATCTTATTCAATCGATCTTAACTTTGCGTTTCTCGTTTTGGGATCAGTAACTATCATGAGCAAGTGTATCAAAATCATCAGTTACTAATCGTAAATAAATCAAGTGGTACGTTTGCCCATTTTTCTATAGAACCTTAAGTGTCTGATATAATTTTTTCAACAAAAGTTTGGAACTGCATCAAATTTTTTACCTGAGTCCTTCAAAGTATTGGAAATCTCTCAAGTCTGTACATTTGTGTATGCCAAGGATAATTCACCATTAGCTTCCCAAATGAATGAAATTGAGTTTTATGTAGTTCTCATCGTAATCGGATATCTGTTTCCAGTCGGCTGGAAAGGAAAGAGAGCAATAACACATTTCATTTTTTGCTCTTTACGTTAGTCATTCAGGACGGCTCCGCTCCATACAAATGACGCCTTTCCAATCAACGTAAGAGTTCCCATTTGGCCCACTCATTTAGGAAGGCTATTCACTTGGCCAGCTCCAATCAAAAAACAAATCCATGCAATAGAAGTCACTCCCATCCCTTCTCACACCTTTTCTGGTTGTCTTTTGAACCACCCCTGTCTCGGCATCCAAACAGGCACAACACATCTAATTCTGGATCTTTCTTGATTTATGGACCGCAGTCCAAATGCAGCAATGGATAGCGCTTCCAGCAGCTGGGTATCCAATCTTTCGATCTACACAGCTTTAATTCTGACAGGCTTTCCCTCATTGATTAAGGTAGAAAGTAGTCGTGAATAGTCCAACCTTATGTTGCTTACCACAAAATGCGTGCCATAATGTGCTGAGTTAATTTCCTAGGAAGAAAGGAACATTTTCGTACGTGTTGGTTGTTTGTAGGTTGTCGAAATACCGGATATTTGTGAATGGTAGTAAGACTGAAACTTATCAGCCGTTTCTGTCGAACTTATGTACCCTAACACTCACTTCAACATATGTACCACCGGAAGCAAAAGTAGTGCGCTTAGTGAAAGGGGAAGTTCATGAAGAGTATTAAAGAGAGAAAGAGGTGGAGCCTAGATAGTGATGTAGATGGCTTCTATGCTTAAAACCTCCACGATCTGAAATATAAATATTTGGTTAGTTATACAGTACTACTACGATCAAAAAGTTTTGAAACTTTCCATCCATTTCCTTGCACTGAACAAGTGAAGGTATCATGTGGACTGATTAACAAGTATACGGATTCCCTTTCAGTTGAAATGCTTTCTCAACGCATGCTCGTAATCGCTTCATAATTACAGACATTCGAAACCGCCCGTGGCTCCTTGAAAAAGTTGTTGAATTTTGAAAGCGTTCAAGTGCAAATTTGTGTGTGTGGTTGTGGTGTCTTTTGTCGAGAACTTAAATGATAACGGTTAAAACCTTCATGAGATCCAACTTAAACTTATTTGTTCTTATTAGTACAAGATTTTCTACACATTCATGTGTGATATTTTGACGATGTTATCCGGCATTCAGAATATCGTAGCAACATCGTGCCAGATATCGGAAAAGCATCTTCTCTGTCATAGGTTGCATCGAATGCTCGAAAGTGCGACAGTAAATATTGGTTGAGGATGGTGGATGGCCCGGAGTTGCCCTCCACCATAACGAAGTCAACCATGTAAAATGCTTGGCATTGTCAAAAAAAATTGTGAGAAACATCCGTCGAAAAATTGCTGCCAAGATTGCAAAACTTGTTGCGTTAACTTTTCTAGTCCTGAGGTACACATATGTCTTTTGAAATTTTTTTTCATTTTTTCATCCAAAGTAAAATTATAACGAAAAAGGCATGTATTGCAACATCTTATGAATGCAGCTTTAAATTTTCATCACTAGATGGCAGCACAGTACGGTATTTTTCCTTATATAACGCTGTGAATTAATGATACACGACTATGGCGACGAAACACAAAAGCGGAGCAAAAGTAAAGACATTTTTTCATACTTTTTATTAAAAAAATAAAGTCTTGCGTATTTTTTTATACGTTTGATTGAAGTCAATAAATTATAGTAAGTTATCTAATAGAATCTGTAAAAAAATATAAATTGAATGAAGGTACATAGGTTCCCTCAGGTACCTCTTTGGCCGCCATTTCTTGACCGTTTGTGTTTCTGAGTGAGGATTATCTTTTGAACCTTATTTCTCAAATTATCACCTTCCTAGAATTTATTGTTCATCTTTTTTTCTAATGAATAATTACTATGCTTAATACTTTAATGAAATATAATTTTTAAAAAATATTTATTTTAAATTTTAATAATAAAATTAGTTTTTTATTGCCGTCTTTAGTCAGTTCTATTTCAATTCAAATATCCCTATACAGCACTTGATTTTCTATTAACATTAACTTAAAAGGAAACTAGAATTTTTAGGTATTTTTTTTACTTGTTTGAGATAATCATCTGTGATGATATTACTCAAAAGATGAATCAAATTTTAAATTAGAATAAATGAAGAATAAGGAAGATGAATTTAAAATGAATTACCGGTTGATTACTCCTAAAATAGTCAACGAACAAGGAACATATCCCTATTAGCAGAAGATATTTACGATATTTCCATGATGTCTCATATGATAGTTTATTATTACACAACATCCTAAAAAATATTGTATGAATTTTGTAGAGCATTTTGTGCTGTTTAGAGATGGGATTCATTATTTTGTACGATAATTATGCAGAATATGTGTGTAAAAAATGGACAAAAAATGTCAATAGTGGTTATCAACTGTTGATATATTACAAAATGGTAAAATGAATAGTGTAGAACTTTCAAGGGTGAAGCCAAAATATGTGATGTCAGGCAACGTTGAAATATGAGAGAACTCCTTCATCAGCAGTGGAAAGTAAGGCTAAGAGTTATAAAAATTTATTTTTGCATGAAAACATCAATGGGAGAATGGACATCAAAATGATGAAAACATAACTAAAGGTGACAAGAAATTTCCTATCATTACCAACAGGTGAAAACACTCCAAAATAAGCAAGACAAGTTTTCCTATCCTTTAAAATAAATCAAACTTCTGATATGTCAAGCCATGTTCCTCAATACATGGGATGACAAATTCTACATCAAAATACAGGTATCTGGGATCTCAACGAGTAGAATCAAATAAGGCACAAAAATGAATATCTATTTATGTACACACTGAAAAAACAATTGTTTCCTGGAAATTTCATTCGAATTAAGATTTAATAAATTGATAAAATAATAAATTCCTTTATTTGTTCATATTTATCAGTAAGTTTCTACAATAAAAAGTAGTGTATTTATTAAATAACCTGTAAAAATTAAAAAAAATTGTAGATGACACTTTACTTATTTAAGTCCTGAGGTACACATATGTACCTTAAAAATATGGATTTAAAATTGTTTGATCAACCAAATTTTTTTCTGCATATTCAGACCAATAAAGGTAATAAGAAATTTTGGATATCAATTTTTTTATTCACTTTAAAAAAAAAATTCATACAGGATCGAAGAGGATAAATGTTCGCACTCATTCGGTGCGACGGTAAGCGGCTAAGATTTTTCGGTACAAGTGATATGTACTGCGTTATGATGATGCGCCGACCTGTAGGTCTCTTGCTGTTGTTAAATAACCCTTGCAAACAACACATTCCGGTATTTCAAAAGTCAAAGGCTATTACCTAATCTCGCCACCTGCGACTTTTTGCCATGGTAAAGTGACTGAGAATATTTTTGGATGTACTTTCAAAGCAAAATAAGGGAGGGGTCCCCGACGAATTTTCTTATTAATGCTTACATAAATGTTGCTGCGAGACTCTTTAATATATTTTTGACCTATTAATTCTTTAAAAATAAATTCCTTTGGAAAAGAACTAAATTTATACTTTTTGTTTTGTTTCTTACCTACTTTTTATTGAATATATTTCACTAATAATATATAAATGTAATTGTGAATATGAAATGAAGTATAATTTCCATATCAAACATTTAATATTATTATATTTATTTTATATTAATAATAATATGATGGTATAATATGAAATATTTACTCACGGCATTTAAGCAATACGTAACTGGAACGAAGCATAACAG
>BGPR01020466.1:0-17685 GCA_013235015.1 Araneus ventricosus | reverse complement strand
TCCTCTATATTTCGGTAACTACATATGTTGAAAACATAATTAATGTCTTATTTAGAGATAAAGGGTAACAACAGAAGTTACAAAAAAGAATTGAAAATCGGACTTGAGTCGCAAAGTTGGGCAAGAATACGCTTGAATTGGTGACGCGATCTTCTATATCTAGGTACTACATATGTTAAAAACATTACTAATGTCTTATTTTAGAGATAAAGGATAACAACAGGAGTTACAAAAAAGAATTGAAAATCGGAACTACTACTGAGTCGCAAAATTGGGCAAAAATACGCATGAATTGGTGACGTAAGTAAAAACGCGAGTAAAGTAGACCTAAGACTTCAACATCAGAGGCTGTTTGAAAAAGACAGCCTCCCGTCCTTTTTTTTATCAAATTTCCTTATCTATGAAAAAAAATGTAGTTTATTATTCATGTAAAAATAATGAGCAGAAACTTTTAGTTTTTCTTGATTTCCCTCTACATAATGAAAAAGTATTATTGAATACCTACAAAATACTATTTCATTCTATATGTGAAAACGTAACTTTATTATAACCTAAAGTGACATTAAATTCGTCATTAAGGGGATACATTAGCTTCTCTGCATTTTTTTTTTCATTCGAAGCATTATTGCAAAAAATTTGATACTATTGAAAATTAACTATGATATAACGTTGCCTTGAAGAGAAAAAATTCATTTTGATTTGCCTGTTTAGTTGAAATTTCAATTTATTTAAGGAAAACTACATTTTTTAAATCTCAATATTTTTGTTTCAAATGTTATTTGTAGATTCACTAAAATATATTACACAAATTATGCATATATTTTAAGGTGCATCTAATATTCACCTTAATAAAGATTTTTTACTATCTTGCATATAAAAAAATAAGCAACTGAATGCTTATTTCATGCCCAATTTTATCGTATGCATAACAATAAACCATTATAAAAATTTGATAGGTCTTTTTTGGAAAGGAAAAAATTTTGAGCATTTTGAAAACATGAAAGTGAAGAAAGTTCGGCGTGAAGAATAATCCGTTTAAAGTTGCCTTTTGCGCATTTTTTTCATTTATCATCGAAAATAAAAATCCAAATAACATTTGAAATACTATAGGTAAAAATTTGAAATTTTGATACAACAAATAGAAACATAAGAGCAACAAAATAAGCCAATAAAATGAAAATTGATATTTTGGCCATTTTTTGGGTAATGTGCTAAATGTTATTGAATTAAAATGAAAATATAATATAATTAAATGTAATTTAATTATATATTCCACGGAACACTTTTGTTTTATATCTTCCACTTTACGTATTCGATCAGCATTAAAGTATTTCGATTATTAATCTGGGTATATTTGAGCACCACATTATTTTTTTTACAATTTTATTAACACTCTCCTCAAAAAAGATTTATTTATAATATTAGTGTACCAAAGAGTAAAGAATTTTAAAGGATTTGGCAGAATTTGTGGATTATTCTCGGCATGCATAGTTGCTAGTAGTTACAGATTTCAAACTGAAATTCTCATATATTTCAGGGATATGCAATTTCGATAACCATGACTTCGACACCTAATTGGAAAAAAAACAGTTTGAAAATCAAGTTTCCTGTTGTGTGTTATTCCTGTTTACATACCTTCAATGAATTCCACACTTACATAGAAGATACAAAATTGAAAATAATTTGTACATTTATTTTCTACAAAATTAAGATACTGGAATTTTTATCTATATTTTTAATAGAATAAAATCAATTTTGTTATCGTATAATTTTATGTATTCAGTCGCCTGTCACATCCTACACTTCTTGACTTCAGTTAACTTTTTCCTGTCACTGAAAGCAACTACAGTTAGCTCGTCAGAAAAAATCTCGCAATTTGTCGAAATTGTTCAAAATGTTATTGTTAATCCTTGCAATCGCATAGTAGAAATAGAAAAATAAATCTATTTCTTCTCTATTCAACATTGTCCATTCTTACAGAGGGAACAATCTGTTCTATCGATTGCTACGACTTCGACCTAATTGGAAAAAATCAGTTTGAAAATCAAGTTTTCTGTTGAGTGTTATTCCTGTTTACATGCTTTCAATAAGTCCAAAAGAATTCTACACTTACATAGAAGATACAAAATTGAAAATAATGTGTCCATTTATTTTCTACAAAATTACGATACTGGAATTTTTATCTATATTTTTAATAGAATAAAATCAATTTTGTTATCGTATAATTTTATGTATTCAGTCGCCTGTCACATCCTACACTTCTTGACTTCAGTTAACTTTTTCCTGTCACTGAAAGCAACAACAGTCAGCTCGGCAGAAAAATTCTCGCAATTTGTCAAAATTGTTCAATACTTTATTGTTAATCCTTGCCATCGCAGTAAAAATATAAAAATAAATGTATTTTTCTTCTTTATTCAACATTGTCCATTCTTAGGGAGGAAACCTAAGCCTTTTCTATTGATTGGTCTACCCTTTTCTCAATACAGGAAGCACGTTCCTATAAATGAATTTGAAAGGAAACGTCTATCCTTTTTTACGCATATTTGGGTTTGCAACCCATCATTTACTGGGTTTGATTCGCTCAATGTACAAAGAATCAAAGGATAAAATCAGTGCCGTCTGGAAATAAATAATGATGGTTTGTAGCAAAGTAAATGCGGGTTTCGTTGGCATTTCTAAACTTATCGATTTGTGAAAATGAAATTCAATGGAAATTGTGAAGACATTTATCCACAATTCTAATTCCGTTTATTTAAAATAAGTAAATATGTCACGACGATGGTAATGATTATCATCTTCGAAAATGAAAGTGTGTTGACAGAATTCCGCGTTTAATTAAATGTTTTTCTTAAACAATCGTGATTCTGTTAAATACTGAACTTTAAGAAAAAAAGGTGTTCTATATATAATTAAAATTTAAACCTTATGTTATACGGTGCTTGCAAAGATTGTTGTGCGCTATATTATATATGGTTTAGATTTCCAACAATTTTACAATTGTTATTCTGCTAATACAGAAGTTTAGTTAAGTTATATTTACTTCCCGTTATGAAGCAATACGAGGACTATTTTGGGATGGATATCATAATTTTGAACCGTAGTCAGACGGCGAGGACGACACCTATCTAGCTCCCCATGTCCCAACAGGAAACATTTATGTGTATACAAAACTTCGTTATTCGATTGCGTATACAGTGTGCCCGCTAAAGTCCGTTGTCACCTCAATAATTTCTGAACGGCAAGAACTATAGTCATAAAAGTGGGGTCTAGGTATAGTAAAGTTACCATGCGCTACTCAAGTAAACCGCCTACAGTGCCACCTGGTGGCAAGATTCGAAGTTATCATTCTTATATCAAAAACGGTACGAAATACGGGGAAAAAGTCAGTTACAAAGTTGTTGATCATCATCAATTTATTACAAAAAAACAGCACAAAAATGATACAAATGAAAAGCACAAAACGCACATTTGTTTGATCGCGTTGAACAAAACTCTGCGCAAAATGGTGTCCTTGAGCAACAATACACATCTAGACACGGGACTGCACTTCCCCCTGCACATTGTACAACAAGGCATGTGACACGCTGGCACAAGCATCCGTAATACGGTTTCGAAGTTCCTGCAATGTTGGTGGAGGGGTTGCATACACTCGCTGTTTAATGTATCCCCACAAAAAATAGTCCAGTGGGTTCAGGTCAGGTGAACGTGGAGGCCATTCTACGCAACCGCCATACCCGATGACTGGTTGCTGGAATGTGTCCCGAATGTACTGTTGGACACTTGATACCTTGTGCAGAGGGCGCCGTCGTGTTGGAAATCCTCTAGAAAAGATTACAGATTAACTCAACGAGAAATCCTCTAGAAAATCGGGTATTACGTCCTTCCTTTTCTCTTTTTTTCCGCGTTATGTCGCGTTACAAGTTAGGAACTGCGAACCAAACAAATATGCATTTAACGCCTTCTATTTTTAACATTACTGTACGGAAGTTGTCTTCTCTTAGTAGATCGATGATGTTGAACAACTTTGTAATTGACTTTTTTTCCCGTATATCGTACCGTTTTTGAGATAAGGACGCTAACTCCGACTTTTGCCGCCAAGTGGCGCTGTAAGTGGCTTTCTTGCGTAGCGCATGGCAACTTTACTATACCTACATCTCACTTTTATGACTATAGCTCTTACCATTCAGAAATAATTGGGGTGACAACGGACTTTAGAGGGCACACTGTATATCGTAAAACTGGTTATTGTCAATTCAATACAATCATAGTAAATATGACCGTTAATTAAAAGCTTAAACTTCAACTTCAAAATAAGATATATCGAATTTTTGGGGAATTCGTATTTTAGTTTCTTTTAAGGCTTAGTGACATGGTTAGTTCAGGACTCGGCGGTAATTTCATCCGTTATTATGAAATAATTAAATAATGGAAACAAGTAAAACAGTTTTCTGCAAAAATTTAACAGTAATATTTCTACGACTCTCTCTCATAGATATAAAAAAAATTCTGACGAATTCTAAAAAATTAAATTTTATACTTTGAAATTGATGGCTGCAAGTTTTTGGTCGGTTCCCAGAACAATATTTGATGCATTCCATCTCATGGGAACGCAACCGAATATTTTAAACACATGCCTTTTGTTGAACTAAAACTGATTACTTTAATTATTATAATAATTTCTTTAAAAATATTTAGACTAGTAATCAAATTTTCCCCGAATTAAAACTGCATTCATACAGAGCTTACTAATTTCTATTTTTGATACGAAATAATTTTGTAATAAATATTGCTGCCATAATTTTTTTCTAAGATTTTATGGTTTTTTGAAAACATCGTACGAAGTTCGAGGTATTCAGATCAAACAATGAAGGTCCAAGGTCAAACAAGTACTTAAAAGAAGAAAACAAATTCATAAAGGAAGACTGCACAAATTCTTCACATCATAAGTGAAGATATAAACCGTACCTAAGCGGCTGCAGAATCACAGTACCCAAAATATTAATCTTCATTATGCTTAAAAGTCTGAACATTTTGGAACTCATTGTTAAAAACAAGACTTTTAGCTGAGAGTTAAACTAAGACTTTTACAGCCTTCTTTGTAGCTTATATTGTTTGCTGAAATATTCAAAGGGAACTAACTATAAGAGAAATTTTAAAAATTGAGAATATCCTTGAAGGTTATAGAATCAAATTGAAATTTTGAAAAATTACATATAATCTGAAATTAAGGTGGTGTATACAGTTCGTCCCCAGTTGCATTTCTAATTATCTCTATCTCTTTATTTAATGATGACCCTTTTTTCATTAATAATACCTTATAATTTCATTAAAATACGCTGTCTAATGGAATTCTATGTCCTTAAAAAGGCGTTAACATTTTAATTAAGATAGTTTGAAGGTCATAGAATCAAACTGAAATTTTGAGAAGTTAAATATAAACTGAAATTGAGGTGGCGTACAGAGTTTGCCCCCAGTTGCATTTCTAATTATCTTTATCTATTTATTTAATTATGACCCTTTTTTCATTAATAACACCTTATCATTTCATTAAAATACGCTGTCTAATGGAATGCTATGCCCTTAAAAAGGCATTAACATTTTAATTAAAATAGTTTTAATTGTATTAAATGCAATGAAAGAAAACTGACATAACTTGAAGAGTTAAAAATAATTATTTTAATAAATTAAAACTAATATTGTTGGCACTTGAAAAATATATTCATATCTCTACTAATAATAAAGGATAATATGTATGCGTCTCTCTGTGTGTTGGCGCTCTACAGGACAGACCGCTAGACCTAGAGTAACGAACTGTGGCACAAACGTACTTTGGAGGGTAGGAATGTGCACATCAGAGCCGTTTTTTGAAATTTTTATTAAACTTTTAATTAATTAAAAATTAATTTAAATTTTGGCGTTTTACTTTAATAAATTCCGAAAATATGAAGCCTAAAAATTATTTTTACACCAACCGAAAATTTTAAAATTTATCATATCAATTAAATGACGTATGATTTTTTTCTCTAATTTCAATAAATATAAAAAATATTCTTTGGAATAATTTACAATAATTGATTGTTGAAACTCATTTAAAACCGTTTTCAATGTTGCAACGCATCTAAAAACCGTTTTCATTGTTTGAACAAATATTTGATTACGTTTTCTCTTCCAAAATTGAAAGCTAAGAAAATATCTAACTGGATTTTACTTTCTTCTTTTATTTGATCAATATTTCTGTAAAGGAAGTCCTCAACATAGTAAGTATATAAAGAAATAAAATCCAGTAACAGAAAGATTATCGTTTGTATATTTTAATTCTTTTTATCAGCGTGTCTTATGCCAATTAGCATGCCGCTGGACGTAAAATGTGCCACGCCAATGTAACGTTGAAATCAACTACTTATTTTACATTAATGTAGGCAAGGAACAGAACAAGAGTGCAGTTCTACGAAAAGGTAGCGGGTTAAATGTCCATAGCAATTTGAAGTTTAAAACATCTTTCTTAAGGGAACCATGAATATAAAATTATGTATAAGAGTTCCAGTTGAAATTTTATTTCCTGCGATTAAGCAGGTCGCCGAAGGCGGCTCGTTCTAATAATAATGCATTCAAAATTGTAGAGTTTCCTAGCTTGTCATAGGAGAAATTCTTTAATTAAAACGAGTGCTTTAATGCTCCGATACAGTTCCGCAAGAAGAGCTTCAATCGGATTACGGTAGAGAAAGAGAGATGTAATTAATCGTTTGGACTACCCTCCGACATCCCTTTCTTGATTAGGAGCCGAACCACTTTCGATATGGTCTCGAAAACCCCAAAGGGGAAGTTGTGTTATATATCAAAGAATATCGAGTCCCGTTTCTATTAGCTCAAGAGGATCAATCCATAGGTGAATTAAATTATGTGAGACACTTTTCTGATAGTTCACAAATATTAGTTAGTCGGTGGATTAAATTGGGCTTTATAATTAAAGAGCAAATTCGTAAATAATCATTGGAACAGATATTCGGTTAAAAATTAATAAGCAATTGTAAATGGTTCAGTCAGTGTGCCGGGAGAAGCTGTCTTGAAAAAAAGTTAAAATTTGTATGTCATCTGATGTGTTAGAAAATTAGGATCAAAAAATGAGTGTAGAAAATGTAAAATAAATTATAAAATAAACATATTTATGTTGAGTAAAAATGTTTAAATAATTATAGTTTAACTTTAACCCTCCAGCGGCATTGCCGCGACCTAACCACTAGGCCACCGCGGCCGACATAAAAACCAATCCCACTATAGGCGCCTATGGGAATGCCTTTTACCACGCCAAGTTGATCATTGTGCCCGCAAGGTTTTCCGCGTTTACTTTGATCGGCGCGAAACTGAGGTTTTTCTTCATCGTGTTTTGAAAACCCTCCATTTTTATTTACAATTAACAACTAATAACAAATTATTTTCAACTTTAAGACACTTAAGAAGGAATTCATTCTACTTTAAGTCACACACATGCCCACAAAAAACCCTACAAAGTAGAAATGTTTACATCCTTATAACAGATAGCATCTCTCGGTCGTCGTCGAAATATAAAAACTTTACAAAGCATTTCTCGCCAAAAAAGAGAAATATCGCCAAATATTGGCATCGAAAACACTCCCCATAGGCGTCTATAGTGGGATTGATTTTTATGCCCGAGGCCGCATTGCGTGGAAGCATAAAATTTTATTAAAAACTGCGCCAACAGACTATAAGATATGCAAGACTTCGGCGCCAACAGACTATAAAATATGCAAGACTTCGTCGCCAATTAGATAAGCATACAATCATGAATATTCTTGGCATATCTTGGTTGTTTGGCTTTATAACAACGGAGAAGCGTGTGAGTGTATTCTAAACACTCTTAATAGGAGTATTGTTTACAAAAGCCTTTAGGAAACCCCAAATTCAGCAATCAACGCAGTGTAGATCAGTAGATCTTGGAGTCCATTTTATGGGGTCGCCAAGATCATTTTCCAACATTATACGAGTGTCAATAAACTTAGTAAGCTAAAAGAAGATACCTACAATGGATCAACAGTGGATACAGTAATCTTTAACTAATTTTTTATAGTATAGTAGAAATTGCTTTATTTATTGACTGGTGAAAAAAATGCGAAGAAACATTCCTTGAAACTGTGAAAGTAATCTATCACATTTTACACAAAACGAATGATAGGCAACTGTATTTCATACTTTACTGAAAGGTCCATTAATAAAAAAGTAAGCAAATGATATATTTCTTTTCTTTAATTATCTCAGAATCATTGTATTTAAAAGGAGTGTGGAAGTATTCATTCCAAAATCATTAAACGTTTCGAGTGACTAAAAAAAAAATTCTAGAAAATATTTTTGTCTTAAAAGAGTGACGGTCATTAATTCTGTGCCAATCCCAAACCTGTAATCTAGTAGAAATTTCATCATTTTGCAAGAAGTGTACGTGAATGTTGAGAACTGTAATTTTCTTCAAGATATTTTCCGTTTGTAAAGCTGTTTCGACCGCCTCTTCCTGGAGAAAAACTTTTCCAAAATGGTCTATCTTTCCTTCTGCTCGAAATCGAATTGTTTGTAAAAAGTAAAACAACATCATTATAATCAAAAATATTAAAACAATTACATACCTCTATTCATACTAATATTTTAAATTAGAAGATGTCAAGAAAAAAGAAACGTAATTATTTAATTCTGATATATTTGCTGTTATTTAGGAATCTGGATTCAGAATTTTAATTCATGTGGGAACACTTGACTGTCTCAGATTCTACATAATGTATTGAAACATCCTGTATATATTGTTGCAAAAGTCTATCTGTGGGTGTATGGTGTAAACTGTCCAACACGCAGTTTAATGGAGAATGAAGGTTTATTTACAAATATGCAGGAAAACACGTAGCACAGGTACAGGAAACAATAGTTTTTGCTCAGATTACCAATGTAAACAGACAACAATTCACAGGTAATAACAGTTCAGCACTTTTATATTTAACAACACAAACAGTCAGCAAATAACTAGTAACGACAATAACTGCACTTTCAATAGCGCTCAGCTCACCAGCTTCCTAGCTCACACTGCGGACGAAACTCTAAAGTCGTTGTCAATGGATCAACACACCTACCGCTCGGCGTCTAACAGCTTACTAACTCGCACAGTGGATAGAACTCCAAAGACGTTCGCGTTCCAAGGCGATCCCAGTCGACCAACACACACTCCGTCTTCCAAGCGCTCTCCTTATATAGTCTGCAGCGGCAGGCTGTGACGTCACATGGAATCTTCTAGTACATTCAAGTGTATCTTCTCTCCTAATGGAAATATCGAGAAGATTCCAGCACCTTTGAGATCCCATATTTCGTCGCCAAATTTGTCGCCAAGGTCGGGTAACCAGATGTGGCTGCTGCTAGTCATCCCATACTTATCCCTGTAAAACTCTCTTCCCAACCATAAGACTCACATTGCTGGGAAGCGAATTTCCATGTTTGTAACAATATGTAATCTATTTAAATTTAGACAAAACTCAATATTATTCAGTTCATGGAGATGTGCATAGTGTGACTTTTAAAAACTTAAATTTGATCATCTTGACGAGAATAGAGCAAACTTTGGCCTCCGATATTAAAGCATTGCTTGGATAATTACCTGCCAACTTACATGGCAAACACGGCACAAACTATTCTAACTATAGCTCTTACCAAGTTGTTTATCCTGGAATGTCTGGCGTCAATAAATCAATACCTTCGCAAAATCAATTATCTCACTTTGACAGTTATTAATCTCTTATCTCAAAATAGCACTCAAATATTTTTTACTTCCGTCTAGACTAGCTTATATAAAATACCAAGCAAAATTTGAAGCTTTTGCTTAATTTCATCATTCAATTCCCAAAACAGATAAAGGAATTTTTTAAAAATAGTTACGTGACTTATAATAAAGTAAAACGACTTAAAAATTTTATTCACTGAACTTTCACATAGTTATCAATAGAACTCATGACTACAATAAATTCATAAAGATGAATCATGTTCTCTTTGTATTATTTTTTATGTTTATGTTTTGTTATGTTTGTTGTTATGTTGTTATATTTTAAATTTTTGTTCTTTGACGTGCATTGTGGTTATGCAACATTGTGACTGAAGTTTTTTCTGTAGTATGATGCAGTTTCTTCTGTAAATAAATAAATAAAATGGAATTAATTATTATTTGTTAAAGTCGAGTATTCGCACATGACATCATTTAGTTCTACAACCATCAAATCATAATAATTATGTATTAATACGTATCATTATTAGCTACATAACTTATAATAAAGTAAAACGACTTAAAAGTTTTATTCACTAAACTTTCATATAGCTATCAATATAACGCATGACTACAATAAATTCATAAAGATGATTCATGTTGTCTTTGTAATATTTTTTATGTTGTAAATTTTTGTTCTTTGACCTACATTGTGGTTATGCAACAATGTGACTGAAGTTTTTTCTGTAGTATGATGAAGTTTCTTCTGTAAATAAATGAATAAAATAGAATTAATTATTATTTATTAGAGTTGAGTATTCGCACATGACATCATGTAGTTCTAAAACCATCACGTCATAATAATTATGTATTAGTACGTATCATTATCAGTTACGTAACTTATAATAAAGTAAAACGACTTAAAAATTTTATTCACTAAACTTTCATATAGCTATCAATATAACGAATAACTACAATAAATTCATAAAGATGATTCATGTTGTCTTTGTATTATTTTTTATGTTTTAAATTTTTGTTCTTTGATGTGCATTGTGGTTATGGAACAATGTAACTGAAGTTTTTTCTGTAGTATGATGCAGTTTCTTCTGTGAATAAATAAATAAAATAGAATTAACTATTATTTGTCAGAGCAGAGTATTCACACATGACATCATTTAGTTTTACAACAATCACGTCATATTAAATAAATCTGATTGGTTGTCTTATTAATAATTTCAATTGGCTGTTTCACTGTCTCATAAGGAATCCTTATTGGCTGCCTTTCAATCTTTTCAATCCTCTATAAAGTTTATAAATATAAGTGACTTTCATTTTATCCTCATTGTGCATTTCCTATTCATGCATGAGAGACCTGCTATAAATAAATCCTGCTTTAACTGCAATCCATCGGGCTCTGAAATCTTTTAACGCAATTATACTTCACGATAATTATATTAACATTAATTAAATTAATTAGCAGAAAATTAGGGATGGGAAAAACTTACCGGTTTTAACCGAAAACAGGTTTTTTTATTAAGTTAACCAGTTTTTTCGGTTATTTTTTTGTCACGGTTATAACCGGTTATTTTTTAAATCCAATACCTAGGTAAAAAAAGAACCGGATCGAAAGATAGGGTCGATTTTAAGTTCGATTAGATTAAAATTTACCAAGTCATGAAGCTTTGAATTTCATCATCTTAGACCAATCAACGAGAACGGTTTCCTCGAGGTCGTCTGTTTGTTGGTGGATTATTGAAAGAGTCTTTATGAATAGATAAATACTGGTCAATGGATTGATTTCCTGCGAAACCAATACTAATAAAAAATTTTGTCTACAAACGGCGTCTGGTTTTTGGTAAAAAGAACCGAAAACCGGTTATTTTGAGAGGTTATAACAGCCAGGTGAAATCGGAGGTGAAAAACTTTAATAACTGAAAAACGATTATTTTCGCAATAACCGCCATACCTCTACAGGAAATCTTAAAAATATGAAAATGATCATAATAATCAAATCATAAATAATGATGGGAAATGCATCTAATAAACTTATGTAATGAATCAGTAAAACACAACATTTTAGCTTTATTTCTCTTACTTTACAGGATACTTAAAACCACAGCAACCTGGCGGCAAGATCTCAGCTTCGTGGCAGAAGTATTCCAAGTTGGACACAAGATTGCACAAAGGCACTTTCTTGTGTTTGAGCCAGGTGTACATTAAATCTGATATTGATTGTCAAACGTCTTTTTGCTGGTGTGGCACAAAGTTTGGAGAAGTGCCGACTCAAGTGTCCACTTCGGCGTCTAACTGTGGTTCAAAATATCTTGGCCCGTCTCTCGTTTGATCAAAAATGGAAAGTTAATGTAACTAAACGAAACTAATATTACACAAGGTATTTAAATTGTAATAAATTACAGAATATATTTTGTTAAAAATGACCGTTACGCGTCAAATAAAGGAGAAGAAATGCCGATGCATATTTTACTAAATCCTGGTACACGTGATTTAATTTTTTAAGTATTTATTAACAAATTTCACCACAATTCTTTTGCATGAAAAATATCAATCATTAAATTGGCTAAATGTATCGAATAAGATAACTTCTCGTAGAAAAGCTAATGAAATTTCAGTCAGATTTCATGGCGCAAATGTGGTTTTAATTTTATTTTGTAATGTCGTTGTCTAGTTTGATCAAGGATCAGCAGACATAAAGAAGTCACGAATTTTAAGCATCCTAATTTTAATTAAATTTTCTTGAGTACTTTACTAGATTACAGTATGTGTACATTTTGTTAAATACATATTTAAGGTATAATAAATAGATGAATCAAGTCCCGGATATCAATCGCGAGAGTCAATGAGATACAGTCGAAAATCACTGTTAGACACACAAGGCGTAACTTGGCTACGTCGAAGTAACAAACCGTGAGAATACTCTGAGATTACTGTTGCACCATAGAGTTCGGTGAACTATGAGAGTTCAGCAATACAGATAACTCAGGGCGAGTTAGGAGAAATACCGGGTGTCGGTATAAAATATTGAGGTTAAACAAACACTCGATAAAATGCAAACGGTCCACCAAAGGGACACTTTCGAGCCGAGATGCTTTCGGCTACAGACTGGGCAAAAAACATCCGTTCGTCGTTCTCAGTTCCAATTTCTGGACTTCGGATTCACAAACAAACACGACGGAGGTAGTACTCCGCCTGTTTACTTTTCATCTCTCCTTTCCCTCTCTTTTAAACACCTTACCTTCAAAAGACAGGGGAGTGGTTGTTGTTTAGCCTCCTGGTGATTCGTCCTCAAGCTGGACAAATCACCCAACCGGAGTCGTGGGCCTTCCTTCATGGTGTTGATTGGCTGTGGTCAATCGAAACGGAGGTCTTTGTCGGCTTAAACGCGGGTAGTCTTACCACTGAAAGTTTAAAAAAACTGCACTCCAATGGGAGCTTGTAGGTTTGCGTAAGATTGGAAGTGACCCACTTATGCTCATCTTATGTTGTTCCCTCGGGGACTTCGGCTGGTGTGGTCTGGTCGACCCTTCGTGGGAAAAGGGAAGACATCACAATTTAGCCCTTAAAAGTATGATGCACAAGTTTAAAATCATGCTTTTTATATCTATATATAACTTTTTATAAGACACTTTACAATGCACTCAAATGCAGGTGCCCTATTATGTATTTCCGATCCATTAATTAACATAACTAAGTTATGTTAAGTTAAGTTTTAAACATGTAATAAAATAAAGATAAAATTTGTAAAAATAAAAGAATGCAAAAAATAAGTGAAATAGAATTTTCAGTTAAACTCCATGGGGAATTTGATTTAGCCCTCTGACTACTTATCCCTCGATTTCCAGTAAGTGTATTTTCTGCTGAATCCTGAGATTTTCGCAAGCTAATGGGTTCATTTGGTACTTTTGAAACATCGAACCATATTAAGCTAATAGAGCCTTGCATGGAAATAACAATTCGCTTTGTTCAACGGTATTTGATCATGTTCACAAAATTTGCATCTAAATAGTAATTTTAAAAAATTCAGCAGTCAGAAGAGTTGAGAAAATCCCCATTTTATCATGTATATTCACTTTAAATCAAATAAAAAGTAATAAATTAGTATATCCATATTCTCACATACGCAGTGTTTGCATTTCCTAACAAACTTTTTCCCTTTTCTCTAGTAAAACTTAAAATTGTAACAAGAATTTCAAAGCAATATCGCTACACAATCTTCCTCTGCACATCAAATATTTGGAAATTCAAATATATTACGTTGTTTATCAAAGTTTTTGCTTCTTCGTTGTCATTGCGTTGAAGCGGAGGAAAAAACGATTATGCATGATAGGATATAATACCTTTCTCACGAAAAATGATAGAATGAAAAAATATTTCTGGAAACTATTTCTACGATGTTTTATCTTGAAAGGAATAGAAAAAATGAAGAAATTGATCTATTATTTTCATTGTATTGTGTTCAGTCATAATACAGAAATGATATTAAAGCTATTATCTTCGTATGATATTATTTGCTGAAAATTCTTGTAAAATGAGGTTTAAGAAAAATAGAGACTATCAAGGCTTTCTGTGAAACGAGAACCATTTTTTATATACACTGAAGAGCTGTTATTGAGGCCAACGTCAAATTTTAAAAATCGATCATAGAAGAGAAAGTGGTTTTTAATATATCGTTCTTGTTACGAGCTTTGCTTTTCTTTTCGACTTTGCTTTGTATGTTTTTAGACTTTTGTATGGAAAGTTTCATACCTTTTGTAGTCCAGTCAACGAAGGGTTTGAAAAAAAATTAAATCATATAGTTTTGAAATTTAGTACACATGTTCGTGAGGGGCTTCTTATGAACGAACTAAAAGTCCCCGCTCCTGAGGAGTGATTTCGCGCAGCCATCTTGTATTTCGTTCTCCCCTTTTTCAGTTTTTTCTTGAATATCTCGAAAACTCTTCAGTTTTCTAATTACAATTGATTTAACAAATTAAAGAACGTAGAATTCCTTACAAATACATACTTTTATTTTTCTTCCAGATTAAAAGTTTCCCAGATAAAGTCTGAAAGGTTGCCGGCATCTTGGATTTCATCCCCTTTTTCAGTTTTTCTTGAATATCTCGAAAACTATTCAATATTCAAATTACATGGAATTTAACAAATTAAAGAACATACCATTCCCATACAAATGGATGCTTTGATTTTTCTTCAAGCTTTAATAGTTTTTCAGATAATAGGCCTCAAAGTGAATGAATTTGTAAAAAAACTATTAGTTGATAGTCCAGGTCTATTAAAGGTCTGAAAAAACATTAACTCGTATAGTTTTTACGTGAGGGGCCTCCGGAGCACACAATAAAAGCCCCCGGGCCTGGGGGGGGGGGGGGAGCTCGCGGAACCATCCCGGATTTTATACCCCTTTTCTAGTTTTTCCTGAATATCTCGAAAATTATTCCGTTTTCAAACTACAATTGATTCAACAATTTAAAGAGAGTAAAATTCAATATAAATAAATACTTTTAGTTTTCTTCTAGCTTTAATAGTTTCCCAGATAATGGTTCTCAAAGTATGCCGCCATATTGGATTTCATCCCCTTTTTTCAGTTTCCCTTAAGGTATGTGCCTACCTTCGGAGCACTTTTTTTGAAAAAAAGGAAATTTTTATTCAACACTTATGTTTTCAGTTATAATGGTGTATAAAACTGTTAATTCCAATGCCATTTTAATGAACAAATTTTTTATTTTCCAAATTTTGACCATTTTTGGTCAAAATTTAGTAAAAATTTACGCTTACGCCAAACTTCCTATAACAAATTCTAATGCATGTATTTCCCTTTTTCTTTCAATAATATATTTGGTATACATTTATCTGTGTTATGAAGCAGAATATTTAGTGTACCTCTTAAAGTTACCGAGATATACCAAAGTTTGTGTACGCAACAGCTTTTTACAAAAAAAACTATCACTTTTTCAAATAAAAACAGCTCTAAAATAAATAATTACGCACTTTAAGCTATACTTGAGGTTCATAACATACCTAGAGATGTATAGAACACTGTGATTAAATTTCATTTGAATATGTTAAAAAGTTTTTAAGAAATGAGATTTATCGCAATGTCAAAAAATGAAAATAACAGTTTTCCAGAAAACGCAAATAAAGATTTTAAAGTCGCACAAAAAATTATATACATATTTTAACAACTTAAAATTCACAGTATTTGTAAGTTAAGCCTTCTTTGACTTAAATTTAAATCAAAATTAATTAAAAATTAACTTTAAATTTTTTTTCTTGATAATTTTGTTTTTGGTTCGACTTGTCGCTTCGATTTCTTAATTCTCTCAATATCAATTTCTATGTAGTTTTTTTTAATAATTTCTGGTTCAAGTTTGACATTAAGATGGTTAAATACAGTCATCAGCCTTATATTGCCTGAAATGAATAATTAAACTGCTATTTTACTACCTAATAACAGTGTTTGGAGTGAGCGAAATTTTCTTAACGTAAAATATCCCGTAACTAGAGAAACAGTTGCCAGATACGCCTAGAACAATAATAAAAAAATAAATAAAACTTAATTCTATATTTAAAAAGTAAATTGTACATTCAAATTGTCTAAGAGTAAAGAAATAACTGTTTAGATAAGTTTTTTGCATTTCTATGGCTTAATTTCGGTTTCGAAAATTTGACTTCTGGTTCATAATTTAGGCAATAACTTTGCTTCTAACTATCGGAGAAACTAAAGTAGACCATTTTTGGAATCCTAAATGTATGGGCTTTAATACAAAGTAATAAAAAAAATTTCGAAAATTTTCATAAAAACGTCGATTTTAGGGTAGGCACATACCTTAAATATCTCGAAATATATTCAATTTTCAAATTACATATAATCAACAAATTAAAGAGCGTCAAATACTCTACAAACGCATACTTTTAATTTAGTTTTAGCTTTAATAGTATCCGAGATAATGGATTTCAAAACTTTTCGACCATCTTGGTTTTTATCTCCCCTTTTTTAATTTTTCTTAAATATCTAATTAATATCACATAATGATGGCAAACAAACTTCTACAGATCTATATATTTTGCGTTAAGAAATCATGTCAATTTTCTCCATGATTTGTTCTATTTTTGAATTATAGTTTTATATACACAAGACCAGACAGAAACATAAATACAATAAAAAACCTCTCACACGCCTTTCAAGGAAAGGAAGAAAAGTATTAAGAACACGTGTAAATGAGAAGACGTATAATTAAAATTTCATTAAACAACTTTGATTATCACAAATTGAAAAAAGCGGGTGCCGGCAGCTGGCTCCTTCAAAATTGCGCATCTTCAGGCGCCATCTATTAAATCGAGATGAAATTATTATGAGAACGAAAACATTATCATTATACAAGCAATTTTGTGTGTTTCGTTTCTAAATGAAAAAGCGGAGCTACGAGGGGCCCGCTATGCTGAAAGCGAAGCCGCTGATGTTTCTTAACCCTCTCATACCGAGCGAGACGGTCCCGGGCGGACTAAAAATTTCCTCTTAACAGCTACAAGGGCCGGTCTGAGGCGGTTGGTTTCTTTTGAGGGGAGGTGAGGTTCTGAGATGGCTTAGGATATAAGTGCGGTAGGCGGTCCAATTATCCTTGCCAATCACAGCTCATTTCAGTGCGCCTTAAGTGAATATTACAGCAGGGGTGGGGAGAAATGGCCCCCCGGTTGGGAAAGTCCAATTCATGTCGTATCCTGCCAAAAAGGCCCGGTTTTAAGGAGGCTAGAAGAAAAAAGGCGCCTCGGGATTAAAGAGTTAAGCTACGTTATGCAGAGCATTTATCAAAATCAAAAATTTCTACTCAAATTTGATACCAAAATTCCTAATATTATTTCAGATATTTTTTTATATTTCTGTCGTAAATATAATTCAAACCACCGCCTAGAAGCCTTCATACTCCAAA
>BGPR01020465.1:10158-27842 GCA_013235015.1 Araneus ventricosus | reverse complement strand
TTTGGAGTATGAAGGCTTCTAGGCGGTGGTTTGAATTATATTTACGACAGAAATATAAAAAAATATCTGAAATAATATTAGGAATTTTGGTATCAAATTTGAGTAGAAATTTTTGATTTTGATAAATGCTCTGCATAACGTAGCTTAACTCTTTAATCCCGAGGCGCCTTTTTTCTTCTAGCCTCCTTAAAACCGGGCCTTTTTGGCAGGATACGACATGAATTGGACTTTCCCAACCGGGGGGCCATTTCTCCCCACCCCTGCTGTAATATTCACTTAAGGCGCACTGAAATGAGCTGTGATTGGCAAGGATAATTGGACCGCCTACCGCACTTATATCCTAAGCCATCTCAGAACCTCACCTCCCCTCAAAAGAAACCAACCGCCTCAGACCGGCCCTTGTAGCTGTTAAGAGGAAATTTTTAGTCCGCCCGGGACCGTCTCGCTCGGTATGAGAGGGTTAAGAAACATCAGCGGCTTCGCTTTCAGCATAGCGGGCCCCTCGTAGCTCCGCTTTTTCATTTAGAAACGAAACACACAAAATTGCTTGTATAATGATAATGTTTTCGTTCTCATAATAATTTCATCTCGATTTAATAGATGGCGCCTGAAGATGCGCAATTTTGAAGGAGCCAGCTGCCGGCACCCGCTTTTTTCAATTTGTGATAATCAAAGTTGTTTAATGAAATTTTAATTATACGTCTTCTCATTTACACGTGTTCTTAATACTTTTCTTCCTTTCCTTGAAAGGCGTGTGAGAGGTTTTTTATTGTATTTATGTTTCTGTCTGGTCTTGTGTATATAAAACTATAATTCAAAAATAGAACAAATCATGGAGAAAATTGACATGATTTCTTAACGCAAAATATATAGATCTGTAGAAGTTTGTTTGCCATCATTATGTGATATTAATTAGATATTTAAGAAAAATTAAAAAAGGGGAGATAAAAACCAAGATGGTCGAAAAGTTTTGAAATCCATTATCTCGGATACTATTAAAGCTAAAACTAAATTAAAAGTATGCGTTTGTAGAGTATTTGACGCTCTTTAATTTGTTGATTATATGTAATTTGAAAATTGAATATATTTCGAGATATTTAAGGTATGTGCCTACCCTAAAATCGACGTTTTTATGAAAATTTTCGAAATTTTTTTTATTACTTTGTATTAAAGCCCATACATTTAGGATTCCAAAAATGGTCTACTTTAGTTTCTCCGATAGTTAGAAGCAAAGTTATTGCCTAAATTATGAACCAGAAGTCAAATTTTCGAAACCGAAATTAAGCCATAGAAATGCAAAAAACTTATCTAAACAGTTATTTCTTTACTCTTAGACAATTTGAATGTACAATTTACTTTTTAAATATAGAATTAAGTTTTATTTATTTTTTTATTATTGTTCTAGGCGTATCTGGCAACTGTTTCTCTAGTTACGGGATATTTTACGTTAAGAAAATTTCGCTCACTCCAAACACTGTTATTAGGTAGTAAAATAGCAGTTTAATTATTCATTTCAGGCAATATAAGGCTGATGACTGTATTTAACCATCTTAATGTCAAACTTGAACCAGAAATTATTAAAAAAAACTACATAGAAATTGATATTGAGAGAATTAAGAAATCGAAGCGACAAGTCGAACCAAAAACAAAATTATCAAGAAAAAAAATTTAAAGTTAATTTTTAATTAATTTTGATTTAAATTTAAGTCAAAGAAGGCTTAACTTACAAATACTGTGAATTTTAAGTTGTTAAAATATGTATATAATTTTTTGTGCGACTTTAAAATCTTTATTTGCGTTTTCTGGAAAACTGTTATTTTCATTTTTTGACATTGCGATAAATCTCATTTCTTAAAAACTTTTTAACATATTCAAATGAAATTTAATCACAGTGTTCTATACATCTCTAGGTATGTTATGAACCTCAAGTATAGCTTAAAGTGCGTAATTATTTATTTTAGAGCTGTTTTTATTTGAAAAAGTGATAGTTTTTTTTGTAAAAAGCTGTTGCGTACACAAACTTTGGTATATCTCGGTAACTTTAAGAGGTACACTAAATATTCTGCTTCATAACACAGATAAATGTATACCAAATATATTATTGAAAGAAAAAGGGAAATACATGCATTAGAATTTGTTATAGGAAGTTTGGCGTAAGCGTAAATTTTTACTAAATTTTGACCAAAAATGGTCAAAATTTGGAAAATAAAAAATTTGTTCATTAAAATGGCATTGGAATTAACAGTTTTATACACCATTATAACTGAAAACATAAGTGTTGAATAAAAATTTCCTTTTTTTCAAAAAAAGTGCTCCGAAGGTAGGCACATACCTTAAGGGAAACTGAAAAAAGGGGATGAAATCCAATATGGCGGCATACTTTGAGAACCATTATCTGGGAAACTATTAAAGCTAGAAGAAAACTAAAAGTATTTATTTATATTGAATTTTACTCTCTTTAAATTGTTGAATCAATTGTAGTTTGAAAACGGAATAATTTTCGAGATATTCAGGAAAAACTAGAAAAGGGGTATAAAATCCGGGATGGTTCCGCGAGCTCCCCCCCCCCCCCCAGGCCCGGGGGCTTTTATTGTGTGCTCCGGAGGCCCCTCACGTAAAAACTATACGAGTTAATGTTTTTTCAGACCTTTAATAGACCTGGACTATCAACTAATAGTTTTTTTACAAATTCATTCACTTTGAGGCCTATTATCTGAAAAACTATTAAAGCTTGAAGAAAAATCAAAGCATCCATTTGTATGGGAATGGTATGTTCTTTAATTTGTTAAATTCCATGTAATTTGAATATTGAATAGTTTTCGAGATATTCAAGAAAAACTGAAAAAGGGGATGAAATCCAAGATGCCGGCAACCTTTCAGACTTTATCTGGGAAACTTTTAATCTGGAAGAAAAATAAAAGTATGTATTTGTAAGGAATTCTACGTTCTTTAATTTGTTAAATCAATTGTAATTAGAAAACTGAAGAGTTTTCGAGATATTCAAGAAAAAACTGAAAAAGGGGAGAACGAAATACAAGATGGCTGCGCGAAATCACTCCTCAGGAGCGGGGACTTTTAGTTCGTTCATAAGAAGCCCCTCACGAACATGTGTACTAAATTTCAAAACTATATGATTTAATTTTTTTTCAAACCCTTCGTTGACTGGACTACAAAAGGTATGAAACTTTCCATACAAAAGTCTAAAAACATACAAAGCAAAGTCGAAAAGAAAAGCAAAGCTCGTAACAAGAACGATATATTAAAAACCACTTTCTCTTCTATGATCGATTTTTAAAATTTGACGTTGGCCTCAATAACAGCTCTTCAGTGTATATAAAAAATGTTTCCCGTTTCAGAGAAAGCCTTGATAGTCTCTATTTTTCTTAAACCTCATTTTACAAGAATTTTCAGCAAATAATATCATACGAAGATAATAGCTTTAATATCATTTCTGTATTATGACTGAACACAATACAATGAAAATAATAGATCAATTTCTTCATTTTTTCTATTCCTTTCAAGATAAAACATCGTAGAAATAGTTTCCAGAAATATTTTTTCATTCTATCATTTTTCGTGAGAAAGGTATTATATCCTATCATGCATAATCGTTTTTTCCTCCGCTTCAACGCAATGACAACGAAGAAGCAAAAACTTTGATAAACAACGTAATATATTTGAATTTCCAAATATTTGATGTGCAGAGGAAGATTGTGTAGCGATATTGCTTTGAAATTCTTGTTACAATTTTAAGTTTTACTAGAGAAAAGGGAAAAAGTTTGTTAGGAAATGCAAACACTGCGTATGTGAGAATATGGATATACTAATTTATTACTTTTTATTTGATTTAAAGTGAATATACATGATAAAATGGGGATTTTCTCAACTCTTCTGACTGCTGAATTTTTTAAAATTACTATTTAGATGCAAATTTTGTGAACATGATCAAATACCGTTGAACAAAGCGAATTGTTATTTCCATGCAAGGCTCTATTAGCTTAATATGGTTCGATGTTTCAAAAGTACCAAATGAACCCATTAGCTTGCGAAAATCTCAGGATTCAGCAGAAAATACACTTACTGGAAATCGAGGGATAAGTAGTCAGAGGGCTAAATCAAATTCCCCATGGAGTTTAACTGAAAATTCTATTTCACTTATTTTTTGCATTCTTTTATTTTTACAAATTTTATCTTTATTTTATTACATGTTTAAAACTTAACTTAACATAACTTAGTTATGTTAATTAATGGATCGGAAATACATAATAGGGCACCTGCATTTGAGTGCATTGTAAAGTGTCTTATAAAAAGTTATATATAGATATAAAAAGCATGATTTTAAACTTGTGCATCATACTTTTAAGGGCTAAATTGTGATGTCTTCCCTTTTCCCACGAAGGGTCGACCAGACCACACCAGCCGAAGTCCCCGAGGGAACAACATAAGATGAGCATAAGTGGGTCACTTCCAATCTTACGCAAACCTACAAGCTCCCATTGGAGTGCAGTTTTTTTAAACTTTCAGTGGTAAGACTACCCGCGTTTAAGCCGACAAAGACCTCCGTTTCGATTGACCACAGCCAATCAACACCATGAAGGAAGGCCCACGACTCCGGTTGGGTGATTTGTCCAGCTTGAGGACGAATCACCAGGAGGCTAAACAACAACCACTCCCCTGTCTTTTGAAGGTAAGGTGTTTAAAAGAGAGGGAAAGGAGAGATGAAAAGTAAACAGGCGGAGTACTACCTCCGTCGTGTTTGTTTGTGAATCCGAAGTCCAGAAATTGGAACTGAGAACGACGAACGGATGTTTTTTGCCCAGTCTGTAGCCGAAAGCATCTCGGCTCGAAAGTGTCCCTTTGGTGGACCGTTTGCATTTTATCGAGTGTTTGTTTAACCTCAATATTTTATACCGACACCCGGTATTTCTCCTAACTCGCCCTGAGTTATCTGTATTGCTGAACTCTCATAGTTCACCGAACTCTATGGTGCAACAGTAATCTCAGAGTATTCTCACGGTTTGTTACTTCGACGTAGCCAAGTTACGCCTTGTGTGTCTAACAGTGATTTTCGACTGTATCTCATTGACTCTCGCGATTGATATCCGGGACTTGATTCATCTATTTATTATACCTTAAATATGTATTTAACAAAATGTACACATACTGTAATCTAGTAAAGTACTCAAGAAAATTTAATTAAAATTAGGATGCTTAAAATTCGTGACTTCTTTATGTCTGCTGATCCTTGATCAAACTAGACAACGACATTACAAAATAAAATTAAAACCACATTTGCGCCATGAAATCTGACTGAAATTTCATTAGCTTTTCTACGAGAAGTTATCTTATTCGATACATTTAGCCAATTTAATGATTGATATTTTTCATGCAAAAGAATTGTGGTGAAATTTGTTAATAAATACTTAAAAAATTAAATCACGTGTACCAGGATTTAGTAAAATATGCATCGGCATTTCTTCTCCTTTATTTGACGCGTAACGGTCATTTTTAACAAAATATATTCTGTAATTTATTACAATTTAAATACCTTGTGTAATATTAGTTTCGTTTAGTTACATTAACTTTCCATTTTTGATCAAACGAGAGACGGGCCAAGATATTTTGAACCACAGTTAGACGCCGAAGTGGACACTTGAGTCGGCACTTCTCCAAACTTTGTGCCACACCAGCAAAAAGACGTTTGACAATCAATATCAGATTTAATGTACACCTGGCTCAAACACAAGAAAGTGCCTTTGTGCAATCTTGTGTCCAACTTGGAATACTTCTGCCACGAAGCTGAGATCTTGCCGCCAGGTTGCTGTGGTTTTAAGTATCCTGTAAAGTAAGAGAAATAAAGCTAAAATGTTGTGTTTTACTGATTCATTACATAAGTTTATTAGATGCATTTCCCATCATTATTTATGATTTGATTATTATGATCATTTTCATATTTTTAAGATTTCCTGTAGAGGTATGGCGGTTATTGCGAAAATAATCGTTTTTCAGTTATTAAAGTTTTTCACCTCCGATTTCACCTGGCTGTTATAACCTCTCAAAATAACCGGTTTTCGGTTCTTTTTACCAAAAACCAGACGCCGTTTGTAGACAAAATTTTTTATTAGTATTGGTTTCGCAGGAAATCAATCCATTGACCAGTATTTATCTATTCATAAAGACTCTTTCAATAATCCACCAACAAACAGACGACCTCGAGGAAACCGTTCTCGTTGATTGGTCTAAGATGATGAAATTCAAAGCTTCATGACTTGGTAAATTTTAATCTAATCGAACTTAAAATCGACCCTATCTTTCGATCCGGTTCTTTTTTTACCTAGGTATTGGATTTAAAAAATAACCGGTTATAACCGTGACAAAAAAATAACCGAAAAAACTGGTTAACTTAATAAAAAAACCTGTTTTCGGTTAAAACCGGTAAGTTTTTCCCATCCCTAATTTTCTGCTAATTAATTTAATTAATGTTAATATAATTATCGTGAAGTATAATTGCGTTAAAAGATTTCAGAGCCCGATGGATTGCAGTTAAAGCAGGATTTATTTATAGCAGGTCTCTCATGCATGAATAGGAAATGCACAATGAGGATAAAATGAAAGTCACTTATATTTATAAACTTTATAGAGGATTGAAAAGATTGAAAGGCAGCCAATAAGGATTCCTTATGAGACAGTGAAACAGCCAATTGAAATTATTAATAAGACAACCAATCAGATTTATTTAATATGACGTGATTGTTGTAAAACTAAATGATGTCATGTGTGAATACTCTGCTCTGACAAATAATAGTTAATTCTATTTTATTTATTTATTCACAGAAGAAACTGCATCATACTACAGAAAAAACTTCAGTTACATTGTTCCATAACCACAATGCACATCAAAGAACAAAAATTTAAAACATAAAAAATAATACAAAGACAACATGAATCATCTTTATGAATTTATTGTAGTTATTCGTTATATTGATAGCTATATGAAAGTTTAGTGAATAAAATTTTTAAGTCGTTTTACTTTATTATAAGTTACGTAACTGATAATGATACGTACTAATACATAATTATTATGACGTGATGGTTTTAGAACTACATGATGTCATGTGCGAATACTCAACTCTAATAAATAATAATTAATTCTATTTTATTCATTTATTTACAGAAGAAACTTCATCATACTACAGAAAAAACTTCAGTCACATTGTTGCATAACCACAATGTAGGTCAAAGAACAAAAATTTACAACATAAAAAATATTACAAAGACAACATGAATCATCTTTATGAATTTATTGTAGTCATGCGTTATATTGATAGCTATATGAAAGTTTAGTGAATAAAACTTTTAAGTCGTTTTACTTTATTATAAGTTATGTAGCTAATAATGATACGTATTAATACATAATTATTATGATTTGATGGTTGTAGAACTAAATGATGTCATGTGCGAATACTCGACTTTAACAAATAATAATTAATTCCATTTTATTTATTTATTTACAGAAGAAACTGCATCATACTACAGAAAAAACTTCAGTCACAATGTTGCATAACCACAATGCACGTCAAAGAACAAAAATTTAAAATATAACAACATAACAACAAACATAACAAAACATAAACATAAAAAATAATACAAAGAGAACATGATTCATCTTTATGAATTTATTGTAGTCATGAGTTCTATTGATAACTATGTGAAAGTTCAGTGAATAAAATTTTTAAGTCGTTTTACTTTATTATAAGTCACGTAACTATTTTTAAAAAATTCCTTTATCTGTTTTGGGAATTGAATGATGAAATTAAGCAAAAGCTTCAAATTTTGCTTGGTATTTTATATAAGCTAGTCTAGACGGAAGTAAAAAATATTTGAGTGCTATTTTGAGATAAGAGATTAATAACTGTCAAAGTGAGATAATTGATTTTGCGAAGGTATTGATTTATTGACGCCAGACATTCCAGGATAAACAACTTGGTAAGAGCTATAGTTAGAATAGTTTGTGCCGTGTTTGCCATGTAAGTTGGCAGGTAATTATCCAAGCAATGCTTTAATATCGGAGGCCAAAGTTTGCTCTATTCTCGTCAAGATGATCAAATTTAAGTTTTTAAAAGTCACACTATGCACATCTCCATGAACTGAATAATATTGAGTTTTGTCTAAATTTAAATAGATTACATATTGTTACAAACATGGAAATTCGCTTCCCAGCAATGTGAGTCTTATGGTTGGGAAGAGAGTTTTACAGGGATAAGTATGGGATGACTAGCAGCAGCCACATCTGGTTACCCGACCTTGGCGACAAATTTGGCGACGAAATATGGGATCTCAAAGGTGCTGGAATCTTCTCGATATTTCCATTAGGAGAGAAGATACACTTGAATGTACTAGAAGATTCCATGTGACGTCACAGCCTGCCGCTGCAGACTATATAAGGAGAGCGCTTGGAAGACGGAGTGTGTGTTGGTCGACTGGGATCGCCTTGGAACGCGAACGTCTTTGGAGTTCTATCCACTGTGCGAGTTAGTAAGCTGTTAGACGCCGAGCGGTAGGTGTGTTGATCCATTGACAACGACTTTAGAGTTTCGTCCGCAGTGTGAGCTAGGAAGCTGGTGAGCTGAGCGCTATTGAAAGTGCAGTTATTGTCGTTACTAGTTATTTGCTGACTGTTTGTGTTGTTAAATATAAAAGTGCTGAACTGTTATTACCTGTGAATTGTTGTCTGTTTACATTGGTAATCTGAGCAAAAACTATTGTTTCCTGTACCTGTGCTACGTGTTTTCCTGCATATTTGTAAATAAACCTTCATTCTCCATTAAACTGCGTGTTGGACAGTTTACACCATACACCCACAGATAGACTTTTGCAACAATATATACAGGATGTTTCAATACATTATGTAGAATCTGAGACAGTCAAGTGTTCCCACATGAATTAAAATTCTGAATCCAGATTCCTAAATAACAGCAAATATATCAGAATTAAATAATTACGTTTCTTTTTTCTTGACATCTTCTAATTTAAAATATTAGTATGAATAGAGGTATGTAATTGTTTTAATATTTTTGATTATAATGATGTTGTTTTACTTTTTACAAACAATTCGATTTCGAGCAGAAGGAAAGATAGACCATTTTGGAAAAGTTTTTCTCCAGGAAGAGGCGGTCGAAACAGCTTTACAAACGGAAAATATCTTGAAGAAAATTACAGTTCTCAACATTCACGTACACTTCTTGCAAAATGATGAAATTTCTACTAGATTACAGGTTTGGGATTGGCACAGAATTAATGACCGTCACTCTTTTAAGACAAAAATATTTTCTAGAATTTTTTTTTTAGTCACTCGAAACGTTTAATGATTTTGGAATGAATACTTCCACACTCCTTTTAAATACAATGATTCTGAGATAATTAAAGAAAAGAAATATATCATTTGCTTACTTTTTTATTAATGGACCTTTCAGTAAAGTATGAAATACAGTTGCCTATCATTCGTTTTGTGTAAAATGTGATAGATTACTTTCACAGTTTCAAGGAATGTTTCTTCGCATTTTTTTCACCAGTCAATAAATAAAGCAATTTCTACTATACTATAAAAAATTAGTTAAAGATTACTGTATCCACTGTTGATCCATTGTAGGTATCTTCTTTTAGCTTACTAAGTTTATTGACACTCGTATAATGTTGGAAAATGATCTTGGCGACCCCATAAAATGGACTCCAAGATCTACTGATCTACACTGCGTTGATTGCTGAATTTGGGGTTTCCTAAAGGCTTTTGTAAACAATACTCCTATTAAGAGTGTTTAGAATACACTCACACGCTTCTCCGTTGTTATAAAGCCAAACAACCAAGATATGCCAAGAATATTCATGATTGTATGCTTATCTAATTGGCGACGAAGTCTTGCATATTTTATAGTCTGTTGGCGCCGAAGTCTTGCATATCTTATAGTCTGTTGGCGCAGTTTTTAATAAAATTTTATGCTTCCACGCAATGCGGCCTCGGGCATAAAAATCAATCCCACTATAGACGCCTATGGGGAGTGTTTTCGATGCCAATATTTGGCGATATTTCTCTTTTTTGGCGAGAAATGCTTTGTAAAGTTTTTATATTTCGACGACGACCGAGAGATGCTATCTGTTATAAGGATGTAAACATTTCTACTTTGTAGGGTTTTTTGTGGGCATGTGTGTGACTTAAAGTAGAATGAATTCCTTCTTAAGTGTCTTAAAGTTGAAAATAATTTGTTATTAGTTGTTAATTGTAAATAAAAATGGAGGGTTTTCAAAACACGATGAAGAAAAACCTCAGTTTCGCGCCGATCAAAGTAAACGCGGAAAACCTTGCGGGCACAATGATCAACTTGGCGTGGTAAAAGGCATTCCCATAGGCGCCTATAGTGGGATTGGTTTTTATGTCGGCCGCGGTGGCCTAGTGGTTAGGTCGCGGCAATGCCGCTGGAGGGTTAAAGTTAAACTATAATTATTTAAACATTTTTACTCAACATAAATATGTTTATTTTATAATTTATTTTACATTTTCTACACTCATTTTTTGATCCTAATTTTCTAACACATCAGATGACATACAAATTTTAACTTTTTTTCAAGACAGCTTCTCCCGGCACACTGACTGAACCATTTACAATTGCTTATTAATTTTTAACCGAATATCTGTTCCAATGATTATTTACGAATTTGCTCTTTAATTATAAAGCCCAATTTAATCCACCGACTAACTAATATTTGTGAACTATCAGAAAAGTGTCTCACATAATTTAATTCACCTATGGATTGATCCTCTTGAGCTAATAGAAACGGGACTCGATATTCTTTGATATATAACACAACTTCCCCTTTGGGGTTTTCGAGACCATATCGAAAGTGGTTCGGCTCCTAATCAAGAAAGGGATGTCGGAGGGTAGTCCAAACGATTAATTACATCTCTCTTTCTCTACCGTAATCCGATTGAAGCTCTTCTTGCGGAACTGTATCGGAGCATTAAAGCACTCGTTTTAATTAAAGAATTTCTCCTATGACAAGCTAGGAAACTCTACAATTTTGAATGCATTATTATTAGAACGAGCCGCCTTCGGCGACCTGCTTAATCGCAGGAAATAAAATTTCAACTGGAACTCTTATACATAATTTTATATTCATGGTTCCCTTAAGAAAGATGTTTTAAACTTCAAATTGCTATGGACATTTAACCCGCTACCTTTTCGTAGAACTGCACTCTTGTTCTGTTCCTTGCCTACATTAATGTAAAATAAGTAGTTGATTTCAACGTTACATTGGCGTGGCACATTTTACGTCCAGCGGCATGCTAATTGGCATAAGACACGCTGATAAAAAGAATTAAAATATACAAACGATAATCTTTCTGTTACTGGATTTTATTTCTTTATATACTTACTATGTTGAGGACTTCCTTTACAGAAATATTGATCAAATAAAAGAAGAAAGTAAAATCCAGTTAGATATTTTCTTAGCTTTCAATTTTGGAAGAGAAAACGTAATCAAATATTTGTTCAAACAATGAAAACGGTTTTTAGATGCGTTGCAACATTGAAAACGGTTTTAAATGAGTTTCAACAATCAATTATTGTAAATTATTCCAAAGAATATTTTTTATATTTATTGAAATTAGAGAAAAAAATCATACGTCATTTAATTGATATGATAAATTTTAAAATTTTCGGTTGGTGTAAAAATAATTTTTAGGCTTCATATTTTCGGAATTTATTAAAGTAAAACGCCAAAATTTAAATTAATTTTTAATTAATTAAAAGTTTAATAAAAATTTCAAAAAACGGCTCTGATGTGCACATTCCTACCCTCCAAAGTACGTTTGTGCCACAGTTCGTTACTCTAGGTCTAGCGGTCTGTCCTGTAGAGCGCCAACACACAGAGAGACGCATACATATTATCCTTTATTATTAGTAGAGATATGAATATATTTTTCAAGTGCCAACAATATTAGTTTTAATTTATTAAAATAATTATTTTTAACTCTTCAAGTTATGTCAGTTTTCTTTCATTGCATTTAATACAATTAAAACTATTTTAATTAAAATGTTAATGCCTTTTTAAGGGCATAGCATTCCATTAGACAGCGTATTTTAATGAAATGATAAGGTGTTATTAATGAAAAAAGGGTCATAATTAAATAAATAGATAAAGATAATTAGAAATGCAACTGGGGGCAAACTCTGTACGCCACCTCAATTTCAGTTTATATTTAACTTCTCAAAATTTCAGTTTGATTCTATGACCTTCAAACTATCTTAATTAAAATGTTAACGCCTTTTTAAGGACATAGAATTCCATTAGACAGCGTATTTTAATGAAATTATAAGGTATTATTAATGAAAAAAGGGTCATCATTAAATAAAGAGATAGAGATAATTAGAAATGCAACTGGGGACGAACTGTATACACCACCTTAATTTCAGATTATATGTAATTTTTCAAAATTTCAATTTGATTCTATAACCTTCAAGGATATTCTCAATTTTTAAAATTTCTCTTATAGTTAGTTCCCTTTGAATATTTCAGCAAACAATATAAGCTACAAAGAAGGCTGTAAAAGTCTTAGTTTAACTCTCAGCTAAAAGTCTTGTTTTTAACAATGAGTTCCAAAATGTTCAGACTTTTAAGCATAATGAAGATTAATATTTTGGGTACTGTGATTCTGCAGCCGCTTAGGTACGGTTTATATCTTCACTTATGATGTGAAGAATTTGTGCAGTCTTCCTTTATGAATTTGTTTTCTTCTTTTAAGTACTTGTTTGACCTTGGACCTTCATTGTTTGATCTGAATACCTCGAACTTCGTACGATGTTTTCAAAAAACCATAAAATCTTAGAAAAAAATTATGGCAGCAATATTTATTACAAAATTATTTCGTATCAAAAATAGAAATTAGTAAGCTCTGTATGAATGCAGTTTTAATTCGGGGAAAATTTGATTACTAGTCTAAATATTTTTAAAGAAATTATTATAATAATTAAAGTAATCAGTTTTAGTTCAACAAAAGGCATGTGTTTAAAATATTCGGTTGCGTTCCCATGAGATGGAATGCATCAAATATTGTTCTGGGAACCGACCAAAAACTTGCAGCCATCAATTTCAAAGTATAAAATTTAATTTTTTAGAATTCGTCAGAATTTTTTTTATATCTATGAGAGAGAGTCGTAGAAATATTACTGTTAAATTTTTGCAGAAAACTGTTTTACTTGTTTCCATTATTTAATTATTTCATAATAACGGATGAAATTACCGCCGAGTCCTGAACTAACCATGTCACTAAGCCTTAAAAGAAACTAAAATACGAATTCCCCAAAAATTCGATATATCTTATTTTGAAGTTGAAGTTTAAGCTTTTAATTAACGGTCATATTTACTATGATTGTATTGAATTGACAATAACCAGTTTTACGATATACAGTGTGCCCTCTAAAGTCCGTTGTCACCCCAATTATTTCTGAATGGTAAGAGCTATAGTCATAAAAGTGAGATGTAGGTATAGTAAAGTTGCCATGCGCTACGCAAGAAAGCCACTTACAGCGCCACTTGGCGGCAAAAGTCGGAGTTAGCGTCCTTATCTCAAAAACGGTACGATATACGGGAAAAAAAGTCAATTACAAAGTTGTTCAACATCATCGATCTACTAAGAGAAGACAACTTCCGTACAGTAATGTTAAAAATAGAAGGCGTTAAATGCATATTTGTTTGGTTCGCAGTTCCTAACTTGTAACGCGACATAACGCGGAAAAAAAGAGAAAAGGAAGGACGTAATACCCGATTTTCTAGAGGATTTCTCGTTGAGTTAATCTGTAATCTTTTCTAGAGGATTTCCAACACGACGGCGCCCTCTGCACAAGGTATCAAGTGTCCAACAGTACATTCGGGACACATTCCAGCAACCAGTCATCGGGTATGGCGGTTGCGTAGAATGGCCTCCACGTTCACCTGACCTGAACCCACTGGACTATTTTTTGTGGGGATACATTAAACAGCGAGTGTATGCAACCCCTCCACCAACATTGCAGGAACTTCGAAACCGTATTACGGATGCTTGTGCCAGCGTGTCACATGCCTTGTTGTACAATGTGCAGGGGGAAGTGCAGTCCCGTGTCTAGATGTGTATTGTTGCTCAAGGACACCATTTTGCGCAGAGTTTTGTTCAACGCGATCAAACAAATGTGCGTTTTGTGCTTTTCATTTGTATCATTTTTGTGCTGTTTTTTTGTAATAAATTGATGATGATCAACAACTTTGTAACTGACTTTTTCCCCGTATTTCGTACCGTTTTTGATATAAGAATGATAACTTCGAATCTTGCCACCAGGTGGCACTGTAGGCGGTTTACTTGAGTAGCGCATGGTAACTTTACTATACCTAGACCCCACTTTTATGACTATAGTTCTTGCCGTTCAGAAATTATTGAGGTGACAACGGACTTTAGCGGGCACACTGTATACGCAATCGAATAACGAAGTTTTGTATACACATAAATGTTTCCTGTTGGGACATGGGGAGCTAGATAGGTGTCGTCCTCGCCGTCTGACTACGGTTCAAAATTATGATATCCATCCCAAAATAGTCCTCGTATTGCTTCATAACGGGAAGTAAATATAACTTAACTAAACTTCTGTATTAGCAGAATAACAATTGTAAAATTGTTGGAAATCTAAACCATATATAATATAGCGCACAACAATCTTTGCAAGCACCGTATAACATAAGGTTTAAATTTTAATTATATATAGAACACCTTTTTTTCTTAAAGTTCAGTATTTAACAGAATCACGATTGTTTAAGAAAAACATTTAATTAAACGCGGAATTCTGTCAACACACTTTCATTTTCGAAGATGATAATCATTACCATCGTCGTGACATATTTACTTATTTTAAATAAACGGAATTAGAATTGTGGATAAATGTCTTCACAATTTCCATTGAATTTCATTTTCACAAATCGATAAGTTTAGAAATGCCAACGAAACCCGCATTTACTTTGCTACAAACCATCATTATTTATTTCCAGACGGCACTGATTTTATCCTTTGATTCTTTGTACATTGAGCGAATCAAACCCAGTAAATGATGGGTTGCAAACCCAAATATGCGTAAAAAAGGATAGACGTTTCCTTTCAAATTCATTTATAGGAACGTGCTTCCTGTATTGAGAAAAGGGTAGACCAATCAATAGAAAAGGCTTAGGTTTCCTCCCTAAGAATGGACAATGTTGAATAAAGAAGAAAAATACATTTATTTTTATATTTTTACTGCGATGGCAAGGATTAACAATAAAGTATTGAACAATTTTGACAAATTGCGAGAATTTTTCTGCCGAGCTGACTGTTGTTGCTTTCAGTGACAGGAAAAAGTTAACTGAAGTCAAGAAGTGTAGGATGTGACAGGCGACTGAATACATAAAATTATACGATAACAAAATTGATTTTATTCTATTAAAAATATAGATAAAAATTCCAGTATCGTAATTTTGTAGAAAATAAATGGACACATTATTTTCAATTTTGTATCTTCTATGTAAGTGTAGAATTCTTTTGGACTTATTGAAAGCATGTAAACAGGAATAACACTCAACAGAAAACTTGATTTTCAAACTGATTTTTTCCAATTAGGTCGAAGTCGTAGCAATCGATAGAACAGATTGTTCCCTCTGTAAGAATGGACAATGTTGAATAGAGAAGAAATAGATTTATTTTTCTATTTCTACTATGCGATTGCAAGGATTAACAATAACATTTTGAACAATTTCGACAAATTGCGAGATTTTTTCTGACGAGCTAACTGTAGTTGCTTTCAGTGACAGGAAAAAGTTAACTGAAGTCAAGAAGTGTAGGATGTGACAGGCGACTGAATACATAAAATTATACGATAACAAAATTGATTTTATTCTATTAAAAATATAGATAAAAATTCCAGTATCTTAATTTTGTAGAAAATAAATGTACAAATTATTTTCAATTTTGTATCTTCTATGTAAGTGTGGAATTCATTGAAGGTATGTAAACAGGAATAACACACAACAGGAAACTTGATTTTCAAACTGTTTTTTTTCCAATTAGGTGTCGAAGTCATGGTTATCGAAATTGCATATCCCTGAAATATATGAGAATTTCAGTTTGAAATCTGTAACTACTAGCAACTATGCATGCCGAGAATAATCCACAAATTCTGCCAAATCCTTTAAAATTCTTTACTCTTTGGTACACTAATATTATAAATAAATCTTTTTTGAGGAGAGTGTTAATAAAATTGTAAAAAAAATAATGTGGTGCTCAAATATACCCAGATTAATAATCGAAATACTTTAATGCTGATCGAATACGTAAAGTGGAAGATATAAAACAAAAGTGTTCCGTGGAATATATAATTAAATTACATTTAATTATATTATATTTTCATTTTAATTCAATAACATTTAGCACATTACCCAAAAAATGGCCAAAATATCAATTTTCATTTTATTGGCTTATTTTGTTGCTCTTATGTTTCTATTTGTTGTATCAAAATTTCAAATTTTTACCTATAGTATTTCAAATGTTATTTGGATTTTTATTTTCGATGATAAATGAAAAAAATGCGCAAAAGGCAACTTTAAACGGATTATTCTTCACGCCGAACTTTCTTCACTTTCATGTTTTCAAAATGCTCAAAATTTTTTCCTTTCCAAAAAAGACCTATCAAATTTTTATAATGGTTTATTGTTATGCATACGATAAAATTGGGCATGAAATAAGCATTCAGTTGCTTATTTTTTTATATGCAAGATAGTAAAAAATCTTTATTAAGGTGAATATTAGATGCACCTTAAAATATATGCATAATTTGTGTAATATATTTTAGTGAATCTACAAATAACATTTGAAACAAAAATATTGAGATTTAAAAAATGTAGTTTTCCTTAAATAAATTGAAATTTCAACTAAACAGGCAAATCAAAATGAATTTTTTCTCTTCAAGGCAACGTTATATCATAGTTAATTTTCAATAGTATCAAATTTTTTGCAATAATGCTTCGAATGAAAAAAAAAATGCAGAGAAGCTAATGTATCCCCTTAATGACGAATTTAATGTCACTTTAGGTTATAATAAAGTTACGTTTTCACATATAGAATGAAATAGTATTTTGTAGGTATTCAATAATACTTTTTCATTATGTAGAGGGAAATCAAGAAAAACTAAAAGTTTCTGCTCATTATTTTTACATGAATAATAAACTACATTTTTTTTCATAGATAAGGAAATTTGATAAAAAAAAGGACGGGAGGCTGTCTTTTTCAAACAGCCTCTGATGTTGAAGTCTTAGGTCTACTTTACTCGCGTTTTTACTTACGTCACCAATTCATGCGTATTTTTGCCCAATTTTGCGACTCAGTAGTAGTTCCGATTTTCAATTTTTTTTGTAACTCCTGTTGTTACCCTTTATCTCTAAAATAAGACATTAGTTATGTTTTTAACATATGTAGTACCTAGATATAGAAGATCGCGTCACCAATTCAAGCGTATTTTTGCCCAACTTTGCGACTCAAGTCCGATTTTCAATTCTTTTTTGTAACTTCTGTTGTTACCCTTTATCTCTAAATAAGACATTAATTATGTTTTCAACATATGTAGTTACCGAAATATAGAGGA
>BGPR01020464.1:0-27843 GCA_013235015.1 Araneus ventricosus | reverse complement strand
TAACCTGCAAAGTTTCAAGGCGATGGACAGTGTGCTCATCAGCAGATCGTACCTGATCAGTTGAGCTGCTTCGCACATGAAGCGTAGTGGAGTTCTTTAAGTCATCCAAAGTCGCAACATCTCCAAGATAAACCAGATTTTTTAAGCGGCCACATAACCAGAAATCGCATGGAGTTAGATCCGGCAAAAGTGGTGACCTTGGATTACTGAAGAAGCGAATAATAACACGTTCATCCGTGAAGTTTCTACACATTTTATACCCATACCTGTTTTGCATAACGCTTCCTCTTCTTTGCGCGCATGCACATCACGATATTTGTTTTTTTCCCTAGAGCTTACGGCTTTTCTTGGTTTCACATTTTATTACTTATAAATCTTTTTCGTATTGTCCAAATTGTTTAGGTATTATTTGTTGGTCGCATATTGTGTTAAATTTAATGTTTTTCCATGAAAAGCGCCATCTAGTGGACATTTTTGAGCTAATTTCTTTTCGAAGTTCCATAAGCGCATCTCGTATATAGTCTATATACCAAATTTGGTTACAATCCGTTCACCCGTTATAGCTGTAGGATGCTGTTTCTAGGGGAATTTTAATTATAACCACCCAGTATACACAGGTCCATGATCATGCTTGAGAGTTTCTGGTATAGATTTGACCAATGTGAATAAAACTTATTTTCATGGCTTTCGTTTCAACGTTTACTTAACACTTCACCACAGTCTATTAGAAGAAGATATACACTACACAAGTGATATTCTATACATTGTTAGTTAAAACAATTTTCAAATCAATACCACAATCAACGAATTTTGATTTAAAAACTAAGTATTGACATAGTTCACTAAGTTGTTACAAAATTAACTGCCGATACTTTAATTTCAAAAATCATCAAGGATTCTACTGAAATCCGCGGGATTTCACTAAGAATATGAATTTTGTGTTCTCCTTTATGTTCTGGATTTTATCAAAAGTTTTCCGAAAGGCAATATTTTATCATTATTTTAAGGGAAAGTAAAGCAGTTAATACATAAGAAAATTTTGTTATTTAAAAATCTTCTGCTTATTTCATCAAAAGACTGTATCTTTTTAAGAGAAGAATATTATACGATATCTCTACGACGGTACTGATTATTCTGAATGCCATCTATAATATTGTTATCATATCGTAAAGATATAACATTATTGGAGAAGTAGTGAAACCCTCTATATTTCTGTGAGATGCTGACTGAATATTTCTGGACGTAATCATAGCCGGAAATATTTATCAATGCGAAAATAATAATCCAAATAAGAATGTGAAACTTCCGTACGCTTACTGCAATGAATTCTGCTATCACCACTATCAGATATCGTATTTTTATCTCTGCAACTCATTTATAAGCATAAAAGTAACATCTTTAGGTTCATTCTCATCTTTGCTTTCCAAATTCTCTCTACTAGTTATAAGCAAGAGAATGAGGTTCGATAATTTCCCCACTTTTTTCTAACTTTTCGCTGTCTTCGAAGGTTTGTCAAGGAAGATTTCTGACCATCCTCCGCAGTTGGAGTGGTCCATGGAGCTGTCTGGAAAATGAATGGTCCTCATTTATTCGATGGAAGTTTCGGCACTATTGCCCTGAAATTTCAAGGAGTAAAAGTGTAGAAAGAGTAAAAAATAATACCACACGTTCAGCATCTAAAGAGGACTATCATTTTGGATAGATTATTATTTAAGGCAAATTATTATTTTCAGGAAAATATGTTAGTAGGAAAATTCTTTCGCTGCAATAAAATATTTATCATTTTTTAAAATTTATCATTTATTGTAATAGTTTAAAAATAAGGTTAGGGTATCTTGCTGTTGTTGTTGTCCAAATTTAGCCTAGATTGGACTGCAAATAATATCCTAAATCCTACCATTTAACCCTCTAAGCACTTTGCATGTATTTTTCCGTTTTTCATATTGAGTTCCAAAGCAGACAACTCATGTTCATATATATAATTTATTAAACTACCGTGGATAAAATATAATTAAGTTTTCAGAGACTTCATTAAACGCAATACAGATCCAATTATTTACTTTAAAAGAAATTTTTTTAGTCTTTAATGCAAATAGATCAAAATAGCTAACCGCTCAAATGGTTTAATCCATAATATCCTAAATTGGACCATTATTATCTTAAACTACATGAAATAGTTGTTCCGAAAGCAGTTTATCACCGCAAGTAGTTCTCATTAATCGAAAGTGGGACAAGTAAAAGCAAAAAAAAAACAATTAAAGGGCACAAAATCCATAAAATGATGGTTAAAAATGGATACGTATTATTTGCCAGGAAAGAAAAGAAGATGTGACACAATGCATAAAATGTCATACATGGGCTCATGCACTGCGTGTTGCCGTGAATTGGAGGATTAAAAATATTTTTACTGTAATTGTTCTTGTCGAAATAGTTGGTCCAAAATGGGGAACCAGAGATCCAATCCTGGAAACCGATTTCCTTGACTGGGCCGATGACACAAGTTCTTAAGCTATTTTTCGTACTATAAAATGTTTATCATAATAAATTAATTACAATGATTTGAAGATATATAAACTTCAAAAGATTCTACTATTTATTTTTCATTAAAATTACTTTTCCATCATGGTATGTTATAAAATATACAGGTGATCCAAATTCGATCATTTTCTCGTATTTTGCATTTAATAAACAATTTTTAAAAGTTTATATCAGTTTTTTTTCATTAGAATTGCTTAGTTACAGTATGTCCATGACTAAGGTGTTGGATTTACAGACAAAAATTAGTTCTTAAAATTTAATTCCTTATTGATTCAAATTATAATTTTTTAAATTTTATTTTTTACCATAAAAATATATTTTCAGGATAAGCAGGTACAGCGAAATAATAATTATTTACTGCCCATATATTGATAATTTATAAATTTTGATTACAATGAGAAATTCTTTATTTGATACCTAATTCAATTGAAAGTATTGTTTTTATAATTTTATGAAGTTTTAAACTCAATATAATTATAAAGCCTTTAACCGATTCTCGAACAATCTTGGTTTTTGAGTAAAGAAATTTACAATTTCTAAGAGAACCCACTTTAGCTTTCTCGAAATGATAAACGATTGTCAAGATAAGTCATAAGGTTCTCCGGAAAATTCGTTACTAACAGGAAGAGACTGTTAATGAAAGTGATACTAAGAGTAAACAGTTAACTATGACTACATATCTCTAAAGGAAGATATAATGCGTTCTTGGAATTTCTGTTGCTGTGTTCTTAAATCACTCCTTTTATTCTGGAAAAATTTATCTTCCTTGTGTTCTAACGAATTTGTGTTTCAGCTTTGTTGCGAATAATTTTTTCAATTTATTTGCTATTTTTAATTTTCAAAACCAAGGAGTTCAAATGTAATGGTTAATGCTTGTCTAACTTCTAATATAAAGGATAAACATACATTTTTTTCTAAAAAAATAATAAAAAAGAAAACGGTGAATTTGTTTCCATCTTAACATCTACGTCACTTCTTCTCTTAGGGATCTGTGAAGAAACTCAAGAGTATGTATTTAGATAAAATACATGTTTTCTTTGACGGGATCGGCAAAATTTAGGTACGAGCCTACAATATTGGTGTAAAGACCTCATACCTAACTTAATGCATTCTGCTACGCGCATGTCTTAGTTATACAGGTCATATCCGAAAAAAGACTATCATTGCTATTATTAGGCAGTCGTATTAATATGGGTAAATAGGATATAGAGACACGGGGTTTTTTCTAGAAGAGTTCTAAAATTTCGATATTTCATCAAAGTCATATTCTTTCTCTATATGGGAAAGGTTGAGAACATCAAATGGATTGCGAATCGCTTGGGAATCCATGACCGAAAATTTCACCGTCTGTCGGATGGCTGCTCTGTTCATGAAAGCTTTTGAGGGCATATATCTAAATTTTCCTTACGGAGAAGCGGGTCAAGTATCCCTACCCCTAGGGTCAAGTATCTCTAGCTTAGAGTCAAATATCACTAAGGTTAAAGATACTTGACCCTAGGTGATATCATGAAATATATTTATTATGTGATTAAATGACATATCAATTTAGCATACGTACTTTTGTCATTCTTTAAAACATATATTTTTATTACGCTAACTATATTTTCGAGGAATATAAGAAAAACTAAAACTAGGGCCAAGTATCCCGAGTCTCCCCTAGGTGTTTAAAAGGTAACAGGCATAGTGATGGCAGGCCATGAGGGAACAAAATGTTTCGAATATCTTTGAGACATGCTATTGTCACTCCCGTAAAAGGTTCTCGGGCTAGTGTATACCATGTTTTACATACCATTCCTTAAATATCGTCTTCGCTGCTGTTCCCCACAGATCATTCTCCAAAAGTGTGTTCAAGATGCTCATTTTCCATCTAATATTTTGTTTACTGATGAGGCTATTTTACGCGATCTGGCTTTTTTAATCAACAGAATGCTTATTTGCAAATTCACGAGTCCACCTAAGGTGTGAAACTGCCGTTTGGGCCGGTTTGATCGGTGACTGCTTATTCTGACCTTACCTGGTCAAGTAACCTAAGACATCAGCGAATTTTCTCATCTTTCTGTACCAGATTCTGCCAGCCTAAAGTAACCATACATCACTAAATTTCAGACGCAACATCTGATGTCAACAGGATGGAGCTCTTGGACAGTTTTAGAAGGTTCTTTCGGTAACATCTGATTGTGTCGTTTAGGGCATGGTGGACAGGTCGAAGATTTTCAAGATACCTTTTCTTTCTCTTCATTGGCGCAAAACTAATAAATATTTATTTTAGTCTTATTGAGATATACCTCCTACTCTGAAGAAGCATTCAATGCTATTTTAAGCGCGTAATAATTAATTTTCATTTGTTTTCTCATATGTTATATATATCACCATTTATTTTTTTATAGATAACCATTATTTCTTATCGTTCCTTTTCTGGTACGCTTCTAAAAATGAAGCAAAATAATAATAAACTCTCAGGATTATCGTTTCAATTTAAATTTTACATAGAACGGTATTCTTAATTATCTGCTTCTTATAATCAACCGATGGCAGCAAGTATCAAGTGTCCGTTTGATAATATAGCCTTTTTAATTTCAAATCAGACTCGAAAGAAGTATTTTCAAGTGCAAAGAAGATGTGAACAGGACTGTGTTATAGTTGGACCGAAAGTGCACAGACTAATGTTCTAGGTGGACTTGCTTTAGAACAGGTCTTTGCGAAGAAGAGCATGAATGACAACAATGTGGAACACACGTGCATTCTTTTTTTTCTCGTTCGGCGAGTTGTGATAGGAGGTGAAGCATGGATGTGAGTTGATGTTCCCTTTTTTTGGATTCCTGTTTTTCACAAGTTGCTGCTTGGTGTTCCAATCATGTTTTTCGAGAGATGAATTGAAAGCTACTGCCATGAGCTTTTAAGGATATTATCCCAATGACTTCAGCATCACAGGTGTCCCTCCTAAAGGTGTAGCATGATGGAGATCTCGGCTTCGAGTCAATGATTCTTCGATTTTTAAAATTTTCTTCCTGAGTTTTAGCATGCGTTGGTAAGATTTTTTTTTCAACTACAGTTGAAGCTTCTTTTTCCCATGTTGCAACATTTTTATACTAGTTAAAATAATATTTTCTTACAACGTATCACTATACTGAATCATTTTTAGAGTAATGATACATATTTTTGATACACGTGTTTTGATGACTTTTACAGATTTTTGATGTGTAGATAATAATGCCGTGGATAAATGTTAATAAATAGTGTTTTTCTTGTTTACTCATTAGTGTGATCTTGCCTTTGGTGTACTAATCAATATTACGATCATTGTGCCATTTTTCATATATTTATTTTCAGATATAGGGTTAGGCCCAGCTTAACATTTTTAGTCACACCATAACATTATGGTGCCGTGACAAGGATGTAAATTTTTCAGGTTGAGAACTGGGCACCAAGGTGTGAGAGCACATTTTTGAATTTATGATATTACTGAAGGTTTATTTGTATGCATTTGGTATAATTCGTATTATTTCTCAGTATTAGTATTATTTCTCACTGTATGCATGCAGGGATGTAAGCATTGGCTAGTTTAATTTGATTTATTTAGTGTTTAAATATGCCTCCTAAAAAACAGAAAGAATTTACAATCAGTATGGCTGCATCATTGCATTGTTTTTCTGGTGAGGTTGAGGAAAATTTTGATTTTTTCTTGGATCTATTGGAAAGTTTGGCAACCCTTGAGGAATGGTCGGTTGAAAAAAACTACTAACTATAAAATTACATCTAAAGGGAAAAGCTCTGAAATTTTTGTCTGATGACATTTCCAATGAGCAGCAAAATAATTTTGAGGAGCTGGTAGGGATATTGAAAAAGAAATTTTCAAGATCTGTAAAAGAAATTTTCAAGATCTGTATCTTTTGAAATCTTGCAAAACAAATTTAACAAAATTGTTCAGCAGCCAGGTCAATTGGTAAAGGATCTAGCAGAGGAAATTTCAAATGCTGCTAACAGATACTTCAATAAAGGTAACAATAAAAATCCTGAAATTTGCACATTAACAGAAAAAATGAAATTTAAAAATTTTTTGGATTCTCTTAGGCCTGACATTAGGACACAGGTTAAGATTTTGGGTCCTTCTACTTTTGAGGAAGCAGTTAAGCAGGCTTGTAATGCAGAAATTGCTAGCAATGATAATGCTGCTGCTTCAAGCAATGTTTTCACACCAGCAGAGGTTAACATTTTGTTGGCCAATCATTTTGAGAGTATTAAAAAAATTGAAGAATTAAACAAAAAGATTGAAAACTTAACTCAAATTTCTGTCGGTAACCATTCTGCCTCAGAACCATGGGATAGAAGTGCATTTAACAGAAATGATCATGGCAGTAGTGCATTAAATGTAAAAATTGAGTGCCATATTTGTGGAAAAGGTCATATAACGACCGAATGTTGGTATTTTCCTCGAGAAAGTAATGCAGGTTCTCACAATTCTCATCCACAAAGATCCTTTAACAGAGGAAACTTTTACCCAAGGAGAGGTTTCAGGAATACTAGGTCTCGCCCATTTCATCAGGGTAGAAATAACAGAAATCATCCCTATCACAGAAGGAATTCAAACTTCTAGGGGGTTCTTGCAATACTGATGATAAATATGCAAGACATAATGACAATCATGCGAGAACCCAAAAAAATATTGTAAAAAGAAACAAATCAAATAAAGAGATGATTAAAGAAAAAACAAATAACAAAATTAGTAAAGAAAAGGGTGAATATAAAAGGGATAGCATGAAACAAAAGGTCTCAAACAACACATCTAATAAAGAAAAGGATATTAATAAAATTAAAGAAAATGGTAAAATAAATGTAAAGGAAGTTCAAAACAAATAAAATGAGGATGTTGTCATCATGTCATGTAATTCTAGCAATAATTTGAATTTACCCATTATAGACTTAAAATTTTCTGACAGTTGTTTTGCAGCTTTGTTAGATACCGGGGCAAATGTCAGTTTGATCCAACCCAGTGCTCTTGAAAAAATAAAAGAACAGTATAAGGTAACATTTGTATCGAGATCAGTACGAATTCACACACTTAACAACAACACACTTCCCTACCACTCTGCTGTAAATATAAAGTTTAGGATAGGAAACAAATGGTTTAGCAATCTATTTTTTGTCACACAGACTAATTGGTCTTCAAAATATAGTATTATTCTTGGCTATGATTTTATTCAAAAAAATTGCGTTGTTTTAGATATTCCAAATCAAAAAATTTTGATCGAAAAACTAAGTGTTGGCTTTTATGAGGATACACCTCGAAACAGTTCTCCAAATTTGTCAGCAGATACAGAGTCAAATCAGGTTAGATTGGTGAACAATGTAACAATTCTTCCCAACTCTTCTAGAAATTTAAAACTAAAAATTTCTGATTCCTTCACGAATGAAAAAAATGTTGTTTACATTCCATCTTGTAATGCTGATATTTCAATTAATGAATCCATACATAATGTTGATAATTCAGGCAATATTATAACCATTGTAGAAAATAACACATCTAACAAAATTACTTTGAGAAAAAATTCAAAATTGGGACAGGTACATTCTACAACAGACTTTATTTTCAGGGATAGCAATGATTTTGATGAAGAGCCTAACAGGTTAACACTTTAACTGCAGATGAAATTACAACTCTTCGCAGAGAGGAATTGAATGCAGATGACTTTAATTTGGAACATTTAAATGAAACTGAGAAAAATGATATTTTAAAACTGTTAATGCAAAATTTTAAAGTATTTTCCAAGTCTTATCAGACATTGGGTTGTACAGATGCCATTACACCTGAATTTAAACTTTTAAATAATTTCCCCATACAGACTAAACCTTACCCTATACCAAAGATTGCACACGATTTTGCTAAGCAGGAAATTCAGAAGTTACTCGAGGCAGGCATCATTGAACCATCTACTTCAAATTACAGTTTTCCCATTATTTTTGTCAAAAAGAAATCAGATTCCAAAAAACTAAAATTCAGGATGGTTGTAGATTACCGATTATTGAACAGTGTCACAGAATCATTTAAAATTTGCCTACCAAAAATTGCAGATATTCTTCATGAGATTTCTGGTAAAAAGTGGTATAGCGTTCTCGACTTGAAATCAGCATTTTTTCAAATTAAGTTAAAGACTTCAGACAAACAGAAATTGGCATTTTGTTCCGAGTTGGGAAACTTCCAACCCACTCGTTTGCCTTTTGGGAGTAAAAACTCTACTTCTTATTTCCATTTGCTTATTTCAAAGTGTCTTGATGATTTGAAAGGTCCAAACATTCCATTTTTCTTAGATGATATAATCATTGCGGCTAATTCAATTTCTGAGATGAACACTAAATTGCAATTGGTTTTTGATAGACTTGCAAAATTCAATTTGACTCTGGATCCCAACAAAATCCAGATTTGTAAAACTAATATAACTTACTTAGGTTTCAATATTAGTGCTAATGGTTATGCTCCTTCAGAGGATAGCATTCAAAAAGTTACAAAATTCCCTGTTCCCCAGAATGTAAAGCAGGTTCAGTCTTATGTTGGCATGATGAATTATTTCAGACATTTAATTTTTAATTATGCAGTAGTTGTCGAGCCAATTGTAAATTTAACAAGGAAGGGCACACCTTTTGTTTGGTCTGAGAATTGTCAGGATGCATTTAATGTGATGCAGGAAATTATACTCAACAAGCCTACTATAAAAAATTATGATGAATCTAAACCCCTATATTTAACTACCGATGCAAGCAAGGTGGCATTGTGTGCTATTCTGTTACAAAAAGATGGTGAAAATTTTTATCCAATTGAACTCTTTTCCAAACAACTATCTCCTTCTGAAAGAAATAATCCATCAATTCGTAGAGAACTTTTGCAATTTTCATGGCCATTAAACATTTCAGGGAATATTTATATGGCAGACATTTTTATCTCTTGACAGATGCTAAGTCATTGACTTATCATATGAATTTGGATAAGCAACCAGATATTGTTAAATCGTTTACGTTGGCTATTATATTTACAAGATTTTTCTTATAATATTGATCATATTAAGGGTTGTGACAATCCAGCTGATTTTCTTTCTCGAATGCAAATTGAGGATGTAGAAGTAAATAATCTTTTCCATATGGGTGACCAACTATCTCACAGTAATATAAAACTTTGTCAGTCAATGGATTCCTGTACTAGTGAAATCATAAAAAGGATTGAGGAAAAGGATTCAAAAACATATCAAAAATATTTTATTGATTCATACACAGGATTATTAATGTTTAAAATTAAATCAGGAAAGGATCAAATATTGAATAAAATATATATTCCCAGAAATTTAGTGAGAGATTGTTTATTAGTTGCTCATGCTCCTCATTTTGGTGTACAGAAAACTTATGATTTTATCAAAATTAGGTATTTTTGGCCTGGAATGTATGCAGATGTAAAACACTTTCGTGAAAATTGTTGTAATTGCATGCAAAATAAACCTAAACGTAAGACAATTACTCATTCTATTCCAAAACATCATTTGGCACCAGGTGAAGTTTTGGCAATTGACATTGTCGGTAAACTTCCTCGCTCAGTTGACAACCAAAATTACATTTTGACCATTGTAGATCACTGTTCAAGATACTTAGAAGCTATTCCAATACCTAATACTACTTCTAATACAATTATTAGACATTTAAATTACTATTTTTCTAGATTTGGTTTACCCAAATACATATTGCCTGATAACGCCACTTATTTCAAATCTGATGAGATTGTAAATTTTTATGAGTCTTTAAGAATTGAACACAGGAAAAGTTCTATTTACTATCCGAAATCTAATGGACTTCTGGAGGGAACTCACAGAGTACTTAAAAAATCTGTAGCTTCAATTTCACAAAAAGTACATGATTGGTCAACTAGTTTGTTATTCTTTAAATTGCATTACAACAACTCCAAACATGTTGTCACACATTATACACCCTCAGAATTATTTTTTGGAAGAAGGGTTAACATTCCAATTCATTCATATGATGATCCTAAATATGTTGAGGATTTTTCTATATATTTAAATAAGGTTCAAAAACAACTTAAAGAATTCAATAAGAATGTTAAAGTAAATTAACCTTGTAATGTCACACCGCCAACAGTTCTCAGACATATCAGTTCTCATGAACTTCTGAAGATGATACAGGACGATGTGCCAGTGGACGCCTCGGACTTTATTAAATTTCCTTCACACACGCAGTCAATTGAAAGAATTGCGAAACTCATCACTGAAGCCTCCAGAAAAAGACTTGGACCGCAGAAAAGAGATGGATTTATCAGAGCTACGCTAGTATCCAGAAAACAAATGTCACAATTTGAGTCCAAAAAAGATTACAAGAAATAGTGCTTTCGTAATTTTGTATGTTTCAAAAATTAAATAAAGTTTCTATTCGCATTATAATCAGGTATGTAAGATGTGTATTTTTTAAAAAATTCGCCTTAAATTTCCAAAATTAAGCGCCGTTCAGGCGGCAAAAGATATTAACTTATAATTCTAAAATTTTGTAAAGGTGTTTTTGTTAATAAAAAGTAACATTTAAGAACTACCGCAAACCTATCAACGAAATCTGTGATTTTTTATTAATTTTTGAATTTTGACAATTTTTAGTCAAATTTTCTCAACTTTCTGCCCATTGAGGCGAAAGAAGATATCAATTCAGAGTAATAAGATTCTGCACACTTTTTAATGATGGGAGTTCGCAATTTTTCCGCACTAACGCAAAGAGATCTAAGACACTTCGGCTTTTTCGGCTCGCCCTACTCTATGTATATGTCCTTGATCATGCTTGAGAGTTTCTGGTATAGATTTGACCAATGTGCATAAAACTTATTCTTATGGCTTTCGTTCCAACATTTCCTTAACTCTTCACCACAATCTGTTAGAAGAAGATAAACATAAGTGATTTACTATACATTGTCTGTTAAAATATTTTTCAAATCAATGCCACAATCAACGAATTTTGATTTCAAATCTAAGTATTAACATAGTTCACTAAATTGTTACAAAATTAACTGCCGGTACCTTAATTTCAAAAATCATCAATGATTCTACAGGAATCCACGCGATTTCAGTAAGAACATGAATTTTGTGTTGTCCTTTATGTTCTCAATTTTATCAAAAGTTTTCCGAAAGGCAATATTTTATCATTATTTTAAGGGAAAGTAAAGCAGTAGAGCGCTTAATACATAGGAAAATTTTGTTATTTAAAATCTATCTGCTTATTATATCAAATCACTGTAGCTTTTTAGCTCAGAATATTATGCGATGTGTCTACGAATATTCTGAATGTCATCTATAATATTGTTATATATCATAAAGATATAACAGTATTGGGAAAACAATTAAAGCCCCTATATTTCTGTGAGATGCTGACTGAATATTTCTGGATGTAATCATAGCTGGAAAAATTTATCAATGAAAAAAAAATAGTAATGCAAATAAGAATGTGAAATTCCCGTACGCTAACTGCAATGAATTCTGCTATCACCACTATCAGATATTGCATTTTTATCTCTGCAACTCATTTATAACCATAAAAGTAACATCTTTAGGTTCATTTTCATCTTTTCTTTCCAAATTCTCTCTAATAGTTACAAGCAGGAGAATGAGGTTAGATATTTTCCCCACTTTCTTTTTAACTTTTCGCTGTCTTCGAATTTTTGTCAAGGAAGATTTCTGACCATCCTCCCTAGTTGGATTGGTCCATGCAGCTTTCTGGAAAATGAATTGTCCTCATTTATTCGACGAAAATCTGTGCAATATTGCCCTGCAATTTCAGGAAGTAAAATTGTAAAAAGAGTAAAAATTAATACCACACCTTCAGCAACTAAAGAGGACACATTTTGGATAAATTACGATTTAAGGCAAATTATTATTTTCAGGAAAATATGTTAGTAGGAAAAGTCTTTCGCTACAATAAACTATTTATCATTTTTTAAAAATTTATCATTTATTGAAATAGGTTAAAAATAAGGTTAGGGTATTTTGTTGTTGTTTTTGTCCAAAGTTTGCCCAGATTGGGCCACAAATAATATCCTAAAACCTACCATTAAATCCTCTAAGCACCTTGCATGTATTTTTCCGTTTCTCATATTGAGTTCCAAAGCAGATAACTCATGTTCATATATATAATTTCTTAAACTACAGTGGATAAAATATACTTAAGATTTCAGAGACTTTATTAAACGCAATAGAGATCCAATTATTCCCTTTAAAAGATTTTTTTTTAGTCTTTAAACCAAGTAGATCAAAATAGCTAACCGCTCAGAGGGTTAAATCCATAATATCCTAAGTTGGACCATTATTATCTTAAACTACAGGTAATAGTTCCGAAAGCAGTTTATCAACACAAGTAGTCCTCATTAATCGAAAGTAGGACAAGTCAAAGCAAAAAGAGGACACAAAATCCATAAAATGATGGTTAAAAAATGGCACAAACTAAGGATACGTATTATTTGCGAAGAAAGAAAAGATGAAGTGACACAATGCATTAAATGTTATACATGGGTTCATGCACTGCGTGTTGGGTGAATTGGAGAATAAAAAATATTTTTACTGTAATTGTTCCTGTAGAAATTGGTGGTCCAATCAGGGGAACCAGAGGCCAATCTTGGCAACCGATTTCCTTGACTGGACCGATAACACAAGTTCTTAAGCTATTTTTCCTGCTATAATATGTTTATCATAAAAAAATAATTACATTGTTTTGAAAATAATTAAACTTCAAAAAATTCTACTACTTGTTTTTCATTAAAATTAATACTCCATTATGGTATATTAAAAATATACAGTTGATCCAAATTCTATCATTTTCTCGTATTTTGCAATTAATAAACAATTTTTTAAATTTTATATCGGTTTTTTTTCATTACAATTGCTGAGTTATAGTATGTCCATGCAACGACTAAGATGCTGGATTTACAAACAAAAATTAGGTCTCAAAATTTAATTCTTAACTGATTCAAATTACAACTTTTTAAATTATATTTTTTACCGTAAAAGTATATTTTATGGTAAAAAATATAATTTAAAAAGTTATTAAATGATATTTTATTATGGGTAGCAGGTGCAGCGAAATAATAAGTATTAACTGCCCATATATCGATATTTTGTAAATTTTCATTACAAAGAGAAATTCTTTATTTGATACCGAATTCGATGAAAGTATTGTATTTCTAATTTAATGAAGTTTAATTTTAAACTCACTATAATTATAAAGCCTTGAACCGATTCTCGGACATTCTTGGTTTTTGAGTAAAGAAATTTACAAATTCTAAGAGAACCCAGTTTAGCTTTCTCGAAATGATAAACGATTGTCAAGGTAAGTCATAATGTTTTCCGGAAAGATCGTTACTAACAGGAAGCGACTGTTAATGAAAGTGACATTGAGAGTAAATAGTTAACTATGACTACATATCTCTGAAGGAAGATATAATGCGTTGTTGGAATTTCTAAATCACTCCTTTTATTCTAGACGAATTCGTATTTTAGCAGTGTCGAATGACTGATTTAATTAGTGTACGAACCATTTTTTTCTGAAAATCTTGTCATTAATTTAGTTTGATTTTTATTAGTCTCAAATAAACAATATAAAATCAGCACGGTCGAAACAATGAGTGGATAAAGATTTGTAAATATTATCAAGTAATGATGGTTAGAGTGGTATTATTTGTAAGACCATGATATGTAAAATTCAATTTGAGCTGTGGTATAAATTCCTACAAATTTCCGCCATGAAAAAATATACAGGCAATCAATATAAATATCGTAATTGAAGTCAATTGAAAATAGTGTAGGCCCTGAGAATATAAAGAATGGGCATTCTCTTGGAAAGGAGAAACATATACCACTTAATACGAGTAGGAAATTATTATAGCAGCAAATAGTGATTGGTGAATTCTCAGCTGCAATAGAACATTGCCACTTCGATTAGTCAAAGAAGACGAATTGTAGAGATCAATAAATATTTTATTAAGCATTTAATTTGTTTACAAAGTGCATAATATTTCCTATATGCTTAGTTTAAAGATTGCAAACATATGCTCGAGGTGCTTTTATTCACCTGAAATACAGAAATGCAATCGCGAAACAAATTCCTCTTTCACATTATGCGATTCTGCTGATGTAATAGATATACAGATCATGAGAATGCGATTTATCAGATCTACTCTACTTGTAGAGTTTCTTTCGTAGACTATTGTTTAAAATACCCCAAATAAAGTAATCTAATGGACTGAAATCTGTCGATTACAAAAATCACTCACAAGAACCACCGAATCCAATAATGTTATTTCGAAATCCTTTAGTTGAGAAAGAACATATCTCAAAAGATTTGTGCGTCTGCGCCCTATCAGGCAGAAACCACATTCTTGACATACCCCAGAACTAAAAATATTGCTCTGAATAATCAGGTTACTGGACCAATTAAAACTGCCTTTTATTTAACAGAATTTAAAGCACCATCGAAGTAGAATTAAAAGAACTTTTAAGAACAATTAAAGAACTTTTCTATATTCCTCACCAAACAGTCAGACACCAATGCATTTGATAAATTATTGCCTACGTATATTATGAGGAATTTCCTTCGACCAAAAGTGACTATTGTGTATACTAACTTTTCCTTAACTTGTGAATTCGCATTCATTGGAGCACAAAATATCATTCATTAACATGAATTTTCATATTTTTTATGTACAATAAAATTTGCAAAAATCAACACGTCGCTCTTTGTCTTTTGACTTGTACCATTTTTAAGCGATATAGATATGCCCCATGTTTATTTTTCTACAAATGTTTTCAAAATTGTTCATACTTGATACTTTAAAATGTATAACCTTTTCTGATTTCTCTTACACTACTAACGGGATCAGCGAGAGCAATTCACGGTAAATTTTCGACGGATTATATGTGAAGAACGTGTGGAAGGAACATATATGAATACAAGGAAATTGTATACTGAATACATTTCTCTCAAAATATTCATAAAATAGCTTACTTGACAGGAAAACAGTGTTTCATATTCCTTATCATTCATAGGTGGCAGTCCGATACATTTTCCAACTAATAAGTGTGCGCAGAAATTTAGCAGCCCACAGGAGATAGATAGTATATTGGTGTCTTTTTTGACCGACAGATATTATTTTCTCCTTTTATCCATGACTTTAGACGCCACAATTTGAGAAAAGGTGGACATGCAAATGTGCATTTTAAGCGTTCTGTTCTTCGTATTAAAGTGCACAAGGCGTCTTTTTGTTCTAAATCTATAACACTCTACGACTTTACAATTAAAAATTTCCTTCTATTTTGTATCGTTTTCGATATAGGAACTCTAACTTAGGAGTTTACCACCAGGTGGTGCTGTAAGTGGGCTCATCACATAGCACATAAAAGTTTTACTCTACCTAGACACTACTTTCATAACCATAGCTGCCGTCTTTCTGAAGTTCAGGGGGTGGCTTTCATTTAAATGGGTACTCTGTGTAAAGCATGCTTTAATTTAGAAGAATTCAGCCATATAATTAGCTCTTATATTTACAGGTTTAGCAAAATATGTTTCTTGCCATACCTGTGTGCTGCACCACTCATTAAAAACTGATTGGCATCTTCAAGATTTTCGATTGTTACCAGAAGTTTTTTTGTGAGATTATCGCCTTTTGAAAACCGATTTTCCTAATTGTTTTTTAACATATAAGAATTAAATACGTCTAGAGCACTTAGAGCTTGGACGCAATATTTTGTGGAGGATATAACGTCAGGCCTTAAATTCTCCAAGTATTTATGTGCTTATGTTTCATTTCCTCCCTGAGCATGAGAAATCCTTTATCGTTAAATAATATGGAATATTCTGCAGTAAAGTTGAATTACTATGAATTGAAGCACACAAATTCCAAAAAAAAAATTGTGTGTGCCTGAATCTCTTCGATTCTTGGTATTATCTGGTGATTCTGTTGCACATGTCATATTCTTGTAAAATCACTCTTCAATGGTTTCCTGCTACAATTAACTTTTAATATTTAACTTTTACATCACTGCATGCCGTGCACATAGATTCGTGATGATTTCCATATAGTAGTGATGAGCAAATGAGGGAGGAGAAAGAAAGTCGCGGCCACTTGAGAAAATATGAGGGAAAAAATGTGCAGAATGTGCAAAAATGTAAATGTGTGAATGAACAGAAGACTAAAACAAAAATCACGAGGCCTCATTGGGGCTTTGTGGGAATATGTGAAGGGCTTAAATTCAAATTTTGATTTCAGGACGATCTCATCTGTAAAACAGGGCACACAACAATAGTAATAGCATTAAAAATAAAAACAAGGGAAAAAACTAAACATAACGAATGCAAAAGTAAAAGTAAACCAGACATATCAATAAACAGCTGAAAAACAAAATACAGACAAAATGAGTTCACCATACGGTAAATAGAAATATTCTGAGAATTTGGATTCTGAAAAGTTTAAGACAAAGCCCAGACGAGGGTGTAAAATGTCCAAGGAAAAGTGAAGGAAAAAATAACAACAAATATAACAGCCTGTAGAAGTAACAATCTATGGGAATTGTCACAGTTTCTCTTGTGTAGTAATTAGGTAGTTTTTTTCTAGTATTCACTTTTGCTGAAGGTAGCCATTCAATTGTTGAAAGTCCAGTAAAAAGTACGAATCTGTTTGGGGATAGGAAACTTCATAGAAAGCTTAATATACTTTGTGCATATGTAGTGAAACATTGTAGCTGTAAATGATTAAAAAATTAACAATATGTCTCAATCTTTCCCTGGAGACTTTTTCGCTGCATTATAATCTACCTGGAAATGAATAACGAGGATAATCAGCATCAAGTTGTTAATGTTGCTGTTACGATGTCATGTTTATTGCGAAATTATACTATGTTTAATTATTCTATCGATCAATAGAAGAGGGAAAGTTTGCATAAATGTAAAATACCTCATAAATAGTTAGTTAGTGTATCGGTAGGGAAATCCTTTCCTGCTGGAAAAAAGAAAAGACACGACTTGAGCTGCAGTTTTACTAATTTTTTATACTTCAGTTTTTGTTTTGTGATCGAAGTGGATAGTCTCATATTGTCAACAAGTCTTTGTGAGTATTAATTTTTCATTCGTCGTATTCAGTATATAAACATCCATTTATAAATTTAGAAAGTAATTTATAAACAAAATTTTATGCCAAATCTCAACCATTTTGATACGTTAGATTTTGAAAACATTATAGTAGTGACAAAGTCAGGATTTTCAACAAAGGAAACAGTCTATGATTATTATATATTTTCTTTGAAAGCACTCATCGAACCACCAAACAGATATTTTGATCATAAATCGCCGTAAGCTAAGAAACTACGCCAAAATAAGAAAAGTGAGATTAATTTGCTTTAAAAAACGAATTAGTGCTTATATTTAGATGATTTATGTTTTTTCAAGAACAATAATCTGCCTCTAATTACGAAAGGTTCAAGCTTGGGTATTTAGACAGTTAAATATGATATATAACTTATTTAATAATTAATATAATTTTTAATATGTAATGATTTAACAATAATTGTGTATCGGAGAGAGACGTTGAATTTGGATGGCGCCTAGATTGGACCGGAATCATAACTTCAAATCTATTAAATATTTGGGCCCTAAAATAGAAGTTATGTTGTAACGATGCATAGGAGGTGTATGAAATAATTTTTAAGAGAAATCATTACGTGCTAACAGTTACAGAAAATTCGTTTACATTTAGGCATCATAAATTAATTATTTTAACAAGAGACAAAAGGCCCTTACGCTGTTTTAAATCAAATAGGAACATATTTTATATTATTCTCAGATAGGAAATTCCATTAGCTACAGTTTACTATAATCAATTTATGAAAATAGTTTAAAAATAAGGTATGAGGAATTTTTTTTGTTGTTGTCCAAAGGTTGCCTAGATTGGAGCAATTAAATCAATGGAATTATAATCTTAATCTACAAAAAATAGCTCAGAAAGTAATTTATCACCGCTAGTAGTCCTCATAAAACGTAATTGGAACTCTGAAAGCAATAAATAAATAAATAAAAGGACGAGAAAACCACCAAATGTTGGATAAAAATGTAAAGAAACTTAGGATACTTATAATATGTATACTTTGTGAGGAACAGGGGAAAAAGAGGAAGCGATACAGTGTATAAATTTTCACACTTCGGTTCATACATTGTGCTCTGATGTGAATTTGAGAAGAAAAAATAATTTTTACCTTGCTTGTGTATAAAAAAATTGGTGGTCTCATGTGGGATCAAAGTGGTTCAACGTAGACAACCGATTTCCTTGATTGGACCAATGACACATTTTTTAAGCTGCTTTTTTCCTAATTTAAAGTGCATTCTATAAAACATTAACTGCATTGTTCTAAAGATAAGCAAACTATATAATTATTCTAAAATTTTTTTTTTCATTAAAATTACTTCTGTATCAGTGTACACGAAAAAATGTCCAGGTGGTTCGAATTCGGCTTCTCTCCCCTATATAAAAAACCTCCTTTGTGTGTTTTTAATGTCACTGTGCACGCCCAGACAGTTTGACGTATGGGTACTATTGTGAATGTAACGCTATAAAATTTGTTTTAAAAATCTAATTAGTTTTTTTATTTAATTAAACTTAAGTGGGAAAGTCAGGTATTTTCTGCTTATTTTTCGCATATATTCTCATCGTAGAACTATAATTTTTATATCATTATGAAGTCCAATAAATCGTCTTTCTCATAAGCGCAGCTTGAAGTTACTATGAATGTTTCCTGATAATTGAAAGTTTGCCGAAGCACACTTTCTTTCGTTTTGTTTCGGCAGAATGATTAATTGCATCCGCCAGTAGAACGCAGATATTGTACAATATCGTATCGCATCTTAAAATATTCGCAATATCGTACAGCATCTTGTGCTTTCTGGGTCATCGTTTTGCAACCAGACGCTAAGCTCTCTCGTATTCTTTGATGTATCACCCTCTTCCCTTTCACAGCCATCATTAACCATCTTATTAAGTGCTCGTTTCTTACTCAGTCTTTGGTCTTCCAATGATTTATTACAAAACTAAATGTATTTTTAGTACTTAATGAAGACAACACATGGCATTCAAAGATCTTAGTTTTTTCTCTTTCACATATTAATACACCATAATAACTACGGGGCGAGGCCGCGGTGGCGTAGTGGTAAGATGTCCAGGCTCAAAACCCGATTCCACCGACTATCAGTCATGTACAGTGTATTCAACAAATGACTCCCTGATATTAAAATTAAATAACTCGGCAATGCAGATCGGTCAAAGAATAAAACCAATGATATCTTTATTTTAAAAGCCATAAAAATCTGATACAGAAGTTTTAGGATTAGTTACAAATGTTGCCAGCAGGTGGCGCTGTACGTTGTAGTCATAGTACGGTGTCAAAGAAAAATGCTGTAGCTTCCAGAATGGAGTAATGGATTTCAAATATTCGACATTTACTGGAAAAGACATGGATTGACCTCCATAATCACCCGATCTTATGGGGCACTGCGATGCATACTGTCTTCCGGTCAATCCTGCAGTACTGCACGAGGTTGAAGAATTGGTCTAAGGGGCATCTACCTGCATTTCCGTTGACACACTACAGAGGATGACTTAAAATTTCATTCTTCGTGTGCGTTATCTCTATGCTACGAAAGATGCACATTTTGAAACAATTGTGATGTCATTGCAACGATTGCTTGCAAAAGTCTCTTTATAGCCTTTTTCCTTTGTCGCGGTACTAAGGCTGCAGAGTACAGCGCCCCCTGTGCTGGCAAAATTTGTAATTCTGAGACTTCTGTATCATATTTTTACGGCTTTCAAAATAAAGATATCATTGGTTTCATACTTCTATCGATCTGCAATAGCTCCTGTAAACATTTGTAAACTTGTTGCGTTTTTAATTAGGCAGCGGTGTAGAGAATTGTCAAGTTTTAAAAGAGGTCACCCCCTCGGATGTTATGATTTTTCTTCCACTTCATGACCACGACACTGCCTAAATAACCTTAAGGTTATAGTTGCTGTGGCATGGAGTGATGCTATGCTATGTTATGTTATGCATTGCCAAGTTATTTAATTTTAAAATCAGGGAGTCATTTATTGTTGTACGTTAAATGTACGTAGGGGGTCAAACGTCCTCCCGCTGGCGGATTGCGGAAGTTGGGAGAGAAGGGTCCCAGCTAAGGTGTCGTCCTCGTTATCTGGCCGCTGCCCAAAATTAAGAAGTCCATCCCAAAATAGCCCTCGAGTTGCTTCCAAGCGGGATGTTAATATAACTAAACTAAACTTCACTGTATGATTTTCCCTTTTTTTCTAATTTGATATGCAGTTGACTTTTGGGTCAAGGAGGAGGAATTGTGTTGTGGTGAGTTGTTGAGAGGTGAAGTGAAGTTGAGAGGTGGTGACCCCTTCGGGGTGGTCCCCTGGATTGGGTCTTCACAGAGAGTGATGACTAAGGACACGTGACTGTTTTGACATAGCGTGTCCCTAGAGTCGGGGGGAGGTCTCCAAAGTGAATGCCAGCCTGTAAGAATGGCTTAGGCGTAGCAGGTAGTATATTTATACCAAAAAACTATCAAAAGACCTGTCAATGTGCACATTCACGGAAACGGGGGTGGTATCTGCAACATCTTGTCTAATTTGACAATGCCTTCTATTTTGGGAAAGTGTTGTCGTACTGATTCAGCTAAGAGTTTATAAGACACTTAGGATTTTTGTGGATTCCATGACATTTTTCTATCGAATTATAACGTCTGAGAATAACTTAATTTTAGCTTATTGATTTAAAAATATGATTATTCAATGCACGAGAAAAGCTCGGACATAGCAGTTAAGAAGTAATCAGCAATATCACTACGAGAAATAAATTGTTTTGTACCCGAAAACTTTAATGAAACTTACATTATTTGAATCAAAAATACATTATTTGAAAAACTCAAAAAATAGTTCTCTACAAAAATATCTCCATACCAACTAAGATAGTGTTACCTACTTTTTGGCAGCTGTTTGTCTTCGACGTCTGAATAAGGCCTTTTTCCTGATAAGTGTCCTTCATTTATGGAAAATGGAAATAATCTCTTGGAACCAAAACAGGAATATATTGGAAAGGGTACTGACTTACTTGAAACTCTGCATCAAATCTTGACATAAGGGGAAAAGAAGTTAGGGACATAGCACACTTTGCCTCGCGACACGATTAAAAAGAGTGATAAAATTTTACGTTATGTTGTCTGATCATTACATGTTCATAATGAACTCAATGATTTGACTGTGAATTTCAGATGCAAAATTATTCGTAGTCTATAAGTTGTAAGGTATTTACAATAGATGGCATTGGTGCGAACGCCTATACACAAAAAACCAGCCCAAACCGGAACTGACTCTGCCTCTCTACAATGATGTCGCTGTCACTGCTATGTCCAGGATTTCTATGTTTAAATGACATTGTCTATTAAATTGCTGTTTACACTTACTGATGTCTTTATTATCATCCCGTATACACACCAAAGTCCCGTATACACACCAAGTAATATAAGTGTGTTAAGCTTTGCATTTCCACGAGAGGCCACTTTTCAACGAGTGATGATATTCCGATTTCTATAACTCCTCCGAAGCTCAAAGAACTTTTCCAACAACTACAGCCGAAGTGACATCTTTTACACCTCTGAATTGGAAAATAGTCGTTCCTGAATTGTTTGTATTTGGAATGATATTTCTTCGAACAATTTTTCTGTTCTACTCTCGTATATAAAAAAAGTGACTGATGAAAATTGTTCAGATAAATGTATTCAGAATAGAATTTCAGAATGCAATGTATAAAAATTTACTTGATAAAATTTTATAATATCAAACACAGAGGAATATTAATAAATAATAATATGGATATGGATTTTCCTTCAACACCGTAAAATAAATTATAATATTCTCAAGCGTACATACAAAGCAAAAAAGATGAAACATCGACTGAAAAACATCATTTTATTTTTATTTTTATCAGTACTCAGGCTTCCATCTGTATGTTATAAGTTAATTTAATAAAAATTTCGGTATGTTTCCTATTGGCAAGAACAGGCATTCCATCTTCAGTTTCATTCTCAAGATTTTAGAAGATAAAATTGGATGTGTTGTGGGCCTGTAAGGGCTAATGAGAAAATAAATTCACAAAGAAGAGTTTCCTATCTTTAGTGTCCTCCTTAAATTCATCTATTCTTCCTTTCTTTAGCGAATTTTTACTAATCTTAGTATCTTCTGCTGCATGTAGTTTAAATTATTGGTAGAGACAGAAATGCTTGTTATTTAGATACGTACAATATGAATAATAATGCGTTAAATTTCAACTTCTATAATATTCGTTTTAGATGGATCATTGATTCTTATTAAGGGAATGTGCAAGAATCTGTCGTGCCTTTCATTCAAAATTAATTTGATAACTAACAAATATATTCATTCTCAATAATACCAAGTGAATATATATATTCTTTTAAAAAGTAAAGAATGGATTTGTCAAGTTTTTCCAGTACTACTATCAATCTAATCCAAAATAAAATTTTCAATTTTTTTTTAAATGCATTGAAGGAAATTCGTTCTTTTTAATGAAAAAACAACTGAAGTAAAAGTTTCGAAAACATGCTCAGTGCTTCTCCGGTTTTCAGGGATTAATAATTCCATTTTTGTTCATCCGGCATTTCAATTAGCATATTAAGCATTCACAATGGAATTTACTAAAGAAATCCAAATATTGTAATTGCTTTAAATACTCGTTGTTTTCTGTTTAAATTATATAGGATATTAAAGATAAACAATGTCATTTTTGAAGTTAATGCTTTAATGTGGCGAGTTATAATGTTTTTATTTGAAAAAGTTTCACTTTTGTTTTTGCAGATGTATTATACTTTAAACGCTACGAGTAATACTTGTCTGTTGAAATCAGATATGTCTCATATTTCCATTTCTGCTGCAAGTAAGTCAATAATAGCATATTTCATGCTAATTTAAATCCTTTTATGTATAGTTGAAACTTTTTATATTTTATACTAATGAACCTTTGATATCACCCCATAATTCACTTGTACCATTTTCTATTGAAATCATTAATAGAAATTATAAATATATGACACAAAATATTCCAGATTTTAAAAAAGTATTAATTCACACGCAACCTTACTCAAAAGCATTTAAATACGATACGCGCAATAATTCTAACGTTGAGTAAATTGATATGAATCAATAAATTTTTCTCACTATATAAAAGAGAAAGAGGATACAACAAATTTTAAAATCTTCAGGTTCAGCGCAGTTGAAATATTTCTAATTATCCATAGTGTTAAACGTCGGAATTATCCATGTATCATGCCAATTCAGAATAAACAGGAAATAATATATTTAATTGTATTTTTCTGATTTCATTACAATTTGATTCTCGCTGTAATGAACTCCTTGTACTGAAGTGTATAACAAACGTTGTGTGCAGCTTATGGCTAATGTTCTTGACGTAAACAAATTTTTCTTTTTTACATTTACAATAAATAAAAACATCAATTTAGGTTCGTCAAATGTATGCCTTGTATGTGAAAGAATTATTATTTATTACGATTATATTGCATAATTATGCCCATAATATAATGAATTTAATATTTCAACTCACTTGAAAATTCAACTTAATAATTTACTTATTGCAGCAGAGCCTATTTTTTTTATATTTTGAACGAAATGTTTTTAGAAGAGTCACAATTAAAGAAAAATGCTCTTTGATGTAAATTTGTATGTATTGTTTATTTTCAGGTTCCAAATTAAATGAAGCATCCCCTGCCTTGAATACAGATCCAGATGTCGGTGGAGGTTTAAGTAAGTTTCTTTTTTTTAAGATAAATTTCTACAACAAATTTATATTAACCAATTTCTACACAGCAGTATTGCTGCTTTATCACAAAGCTATAAAAATATTACATATTTATTTTTTATTTTAGAAAATACAAAAAACATAAACAGTTTATAAAATGGCTTGTGTTTGAGCGTCTTAGTAACTAGCTCATATATGTAATACGGAGAATTTTTGCAATAATCTTGTTTCTTTCATAGAAGATTTGTGCTAGAACATTTTTACTATTCTTATTTTTCACACCGAATTTTTTGGATATATTCTATTCTGGGATTTCATTGTATATTTCGTAATATATAATTTAAGAACTTTGTCACGAGCAAAAGAGTGATTATAAAAGGAGCGAAAATTAGGACAATCATACATTCTTATTGTATATACTTATTATTATTATATTCATTTATATTATTAAATTGTAAATTTAAACAATACAGCCAAAGATGCCTATGACGAAAAACCACAAACTAAACCAGACAAAGATTTCAGAGAATAAAAATACACTAATTCAATTATTCCGTTCAGGTTGATGCTGGAGTTTAAAATTTCTATGTTATCTGCCTGCTGCATTTTAGAACTAACTTCGAAGGGAAACTTACATAATTTTCCAGCAGTTGTAAGGTATGTTTTTGAATATTATAGAGCTCCAAATTTCTTAAGCGTATGTCCTTTCACTAAACTTTCTACATTGTCTAAAACCTAGTTTGGGACGCAGCAACTCTGCTTATTATGGAATGTTATATAGTTTTGAAATACACTTCGAATGCAAGTGAAATATACAAACTATTAATGTAATAGATGTCATATTAAAAAGGAATAATATTTTTAAAAAATATGGCGTCTTTCAAAAATTTGTACAAAAACATTTTATTGCGTAATATCTGAAGTGCCCGAAATAGAGAAATATACTTCGTGAGAATAAAATCAAGCCCAGTAATTTATTAATTTAATTTCCCCTAATCTGACAGAATGACATCTTATCAGAGTTATTTGCGTAGAATTTAATTTACAAAAGCCTATTCTTTTTGTTCTCTAAATTTAATCTTTTATTAGTGGCAATCTCATTAGTCCTTAAAGCTATTCTTTGGTATGTTCACACGGTTTTAATAATTTTACCTTTATAACTATGATAATTAGTCCTAATAGTGTATGTAAGTGTTCTAAAGATAAGAAAAATTCAAACTATTACGCTTTAAAAATTGTTAATAGATGTAGATTGAACGTTTATCTATTAGATATTGCGTCTAACTAAGGGTTAAACGTTTTTAGTTTATTTATATTGTCGTCGAATTTCTGAAGCAACATGAGGACCATTTTTGAACGAATCTGTAATTTTGAACCTCAAGGACGGAACCTTAGCTGAACCATCTCCAAACTTCCGCACTACACCAACGGGGGAACGTTTGATCCCTTGCGTGCAACAGGCCCCATACACTGTCGATCTTCAATGGAATCGTGTTTCGAACCTGGCACCCTCCGGCACCGTAGCCGAGACCTTACCACCGTGACCCTCGAAGGGTTCAAGACTGTGATGATTGTTAAAGCAATCAGGAAAATGTATTTCAATTTTAACAGCGTATTTGAGATGCATATCAAAAAAATTAAATTTTCAAAAAAAAAATAATTATAATAAGTTGGCTAAGTTTTACAAATAAAAATATCATATCAATTATTATGTATGATTATGAAACGCATAGATTTTCCAAATGATAGGTAATCATATGAAACGCTCTATTGTTTATAACTGGAAGACATTTATAAAAAATACTTAGTTTTAATGGCCATTAATCTCATCTAAATGTTTTGAGATGCATACTTCACAATATATATATTTTTTCTTTCAGGTATCCATAATAAAATCTTAGTCAAATATGCACTTGTGCCATATTCAATTGTCGCCTTTTATGTTTTGTTTGTGGTATGGATTGGACCAGTTATTATGAAAAAACGAAAACCCTATTCTCTTCAGAAAGTCCTGATTGTGTACAATCTTTTTCAGGCATTTGCAAATTTATATATAGCCTATTCTGTAAGTGCCTTTTGTAATCAACGAAATCAGTATTCAAGATAAAATTGTATTAAAATAGAGATATGGTTTAATATTTAGTTCTATATAGTGAAATTTTCTAGAATTAATTAAGCGCACGAACTATAGATAAAATATACTTTCTTTGTCTGTATTAAGGTGTTCTAGGGCAAAATTCTTTTTAGACTGTGCTGAAGATTATGTAGAAAACAGCGAGAAATTTTTACGTTCACTTAGGGTTCACCGCTTCAAGAGGCTCTCTGAGTGTCAACGTTCTCTGTGTATCATTTTTGTTATACGTTTTTGGTTTCTCTTCCAAAGAGATTAAAATTAATTCATATCTTTTGTAAATATATGTCACTACATGTTTGGACTGCAGTATTTGTGCATATATTGTACATATATGGTTTGTTTCCTTTAACTTTCATTGATATTATGTTCAAATTAATTGCTTAAGGTAGAAGTTAATATTAACAATTTACTTTGTAGAAATATATATTATTTTTTCTTTTATTAACATAAGTCTTGAGGGTATTTTAATGAGTTTTTTCAAGTAAATTCATGTGAAATACCACGGTCAGATGAGGAGAGGCCACCTAAACCAGATATTAGATTTACAACCCGTTTCTGAGATACATCTGGCCTAGTTTAGGATGATTTTCTGAATTTGAACCGTAGTCTTCTGATGAGAACGACAACACAGCCATCACATAACACACATCATTCGTTACCAAGATAAAAATGGCTTATTTTGTGATGAATCTCATAAATTAAACCGTAGCCATCTGACGTAGACGACACCTGAGACGGTCACTAGATTTAACCCCATTTCAGAAATACGTATGGCCTCTTTAGGGATGATCTCATAATTTTGAACTGTGGTTATGTGAAGACGACAATACCTAAGTCCACCACAGCTTACCACTTGAACGGCACACCACTGGAATGAAGCTCGACTCCAATGAATTTAACAAGAAACAGGCCGGCATACGCTGTGGATCTTTGGTGATAACAGGGATTGAATCCACGACCCACCAGTCCTGAAGCTGAGACTCATCCACCACGATTGTGCAATAATCAAAACAGAGATAAAAAAGATGGATAAAAAAAATAAAATTTTATTAAAAACAATGCCCAATTATTTGTAAATTAATCGTTCCCTTTCAAATGCAATTAATTCTTAATTGAGAAATTGTTTAATTAAGAAATGAGTTTTTCTGATTAATTTTTATTCTTTCGCTTTAGGCAATAGATGGTGTCATAAGATATTGGGATTCACGCTGCGTTATTAGAAAGAATCCAAAAATTAATGAAATGCTGGAGGTAAATTCTCTTTCATCGATTGAAGAAACTTAC
>BGPR01020463.1:0-27843 GCA_013235015.1 Araneus ventricosus | reverse complement strand
ACTTTTTTGGGAAGTTATAATTAAAATGAAATGATTTTTAAAATTGTGCACATCACATCAGTCAAATTCACATCAATGAATAAATATTTATATTATAAGAACATTGTCTTTGATTTTTTTTATTCACCGAAAAACATCAAAATTACGAATTAAAAAGCAACACTAACATACCTCCATGTAATTATGTAAACATTGAGGAAAAAATTTATTGATGCAAACTTAAATCTTTGGGGTGCTTATTGCGCAAGCAACTTTATTTTTAGCATTATAAGTGATAAAAATACTATGAAATATAGCAGAAACACTACTAATTTTCTTTTGATGTTCTTCTACTTTATTATATTGGTGGCAATAAATGAATATTAACCATTGTTTTCAATAGATGCTTTAAATAGTTAGCAAGCCTATTATAATTTTAAAGATGGTTTCTAACTAACTTTAAAGGTTTATCCAGATATAGAAAATAAAGCAGAATGATTAACAGACAGAATTTCCGAGCGCAGAATCAGCGCGGCGCTGTTAACATGAATTATGTTAATTTAACTATTTAGGCATAAAGATACGCTTCAAAGCTTCACCACTTTATTAAATAGAGATGTTTCAATAAAAATAATTTCGTTCTTAAATTTACGTCTTTCTGAAATATGACTATATATTTTGAAATAAACAGCTCTCTTTATTAAGACCGCGTTTCCAAATTTGTCACCACGAAATAAATTTTTAATGCCTTTTTCACATGCTAATTGTTTGAAAAGCCCAGCAGCGATTTCTTTTTGGCAAGCATAAAGGCCAATCTTTTATCTCCCATTTGGAATGGAATTAAAAAGTTATATTATTTCTATTATATGGAGCCTTCAATTAATATAAAATTTACTGTGAACGTGAATCTTATTTTCTTTTTTTTGTTATAATAAGTTTATTTTAATTCTGGCTTTGTAAGAATGAAAAATATTACTAAAATTTCAACAATTGGAAGCTAAACTCGGGAATAAATGCACTTTAGTTCTCTAAGATGTAATAATGGAGGTAACTCCTCTTGCATATTATGATTCTTGTGGAGTGGGAGATGACTCACATATGTTTAGACATGGGGCACGCTTGGGTGACCATACACCGTCCCGACCAGTCAATGTGTGGAACTCTCGCCCAGTTTGGCACGCTAATGTTCTCCCCGGCACATTTGCCTCTTGCTGTTCAATCACGATAATTGAGTTTGCATTATCTAACACCCTTCTTTGATTTGTCGTCTACTTTCCTGCTGTTATTGTTAAATAAAAAAAAATACTCCTTATCATAGCTTCATAATACTTTTAAATTATCATCAAATTTTTGTGAGAAGTGTATCATATGTAATTAGTTATGTACATGATACTAAGGGGGGTTATTTAAAATAAATGTTTTAAAAATTATGTCTATCAGGTAGAAATATTACATCAATACAACTCACATCAGTGAAGCGATATTTTAAAATTTAATTTAATAAATTAGAAGCACATACATTAATACTTTTTCGTTGAGAAATATGAAAATTACGAATTAAAAAACAGCTGTGAGAAACAATAAGTAGGAAATATAATATTGGTTGCTCCCAGGAAAGAGATAATTGATGCAATTTTATCTATTTGTTTATTTAACGCATAGTCAGCGCCATATTTGAAATTATGAATGACAAAAATCTATAATAAAATTGTCTAATTATGTCCCTAACGATGGGCGGAACTTAAATTAACCCCGCCCCTTTAGTCTACATCATTATTCAGCGAGCAAATCGGATGATTGTATAAGAATATTACCACAGCTTTCAACAATGAAAGAGAAACATGCAATTAAATATTTGTTTAAACAATGAAAACGGATTGAATTGCGCTTCAATGATTAAAAGTATTATAGTAAATTATGAAAAAAATATATTTAAAAATTTATTAAAATTAGAGAAAAATGTTAAATCAATTTAATTGATATCATTAAAAAAGTAATTTTTTGGATCTAAGATGGCGTAAAAATCAGTTTTGAGCTGCAAGATGTTCGGAAGTTATTGAGAAAAACGTCAAAATTATGCTTGGAATTTAATTAATTAAAAGTTTGATAAAAGGGCTCTGAGATTCACATTCCCATCCTCCACAGTTTGTTTGTGCCGAATTTCGTAGTTCTAAGTGCAGTGGTCTGCCCTGCAGAGCCCCAACACACCCATTCTCTTTTGTTATTAGTAGAGATTTGGTAATGAAATTTTTTCTGTTAGTGGATTTTACATTATTTTTACTCGCATAAAACGAAAGTAATCGCTAAAATGAAGGTTTTAATAAAACAAAATTAATGTCAAGTGATTTATCAATCCCGTTTTCATTTTCTGTTTCTCATTTATTTCTTAAGCACTCTGCGCATGAAATTTTGTATTACCTCTTTTGTGACTAAATCTGTCACAGAGATTATCAAACTAGTCTCAATAGAATCAAGCGAAGAATTGAGTAGCTTAACTATTATGGCTGATAAGACCCTTGAACTCGTTTCTCAACCAAGTGCAAATTACGTCGATGTTTGTCCAGATCCATCTTAATAATTCGACATTAGAACAGAAGGTTGCATAATTGGCTAAACAAATGTCTAAAATGACGAATATTGTCAAAAATGTCAAAATTTTTCGACAGTTTAGAAGTCCATCTTTAGATCGCAATCGTAGCTCTTTGGGGGCGATGGAGGTGTTCAATTTATGTTTTCATCTTGAGATAATTAACAAGAGTAATTAATTTCTAGAAGGTTTTATCCTTCACCAAGGAATAAAAAATGCACACGACTTTGGAATAGATCAAACTAAAATTTGTATTTACAAATCCGAAATAATAATTTTATGAACACTCGTGCATCAATGTACGGAAAAGAAAAACTGCGATGCAACAACGAACGTGCAGTGAAATTTAAAAGTTGTTAATTTTTATAAAATCGAAATTTATTTACAAGATGTTTGTGAACATCATCAGCGAGATTAGCAGGCTTGGAGTCAATCACTGCAAAGGTAATTCAGTTATTGCTTCAAAAATAGAACATTTGAAAGCAAAATATGGAAAATAAGCTTCATGGTTCTCGACGGTGAAATAAAGAAGGTCATTTCATGTAACTTACTGTAGTTTGTGTGTTGGGGTAGAGGGGAGGATGGTTCGTCTTATTTCTAAACCTCATTCACAAAATTACACTTGTAATAGGAACCATTCAATATATTTTGGGCTGATGCTTTTGTTTATTGTTTATTCTTCATACTTTGTTTACAGAGTTTTATTTCTAAACTCAGTATACGATTAACAGAGGCAAATCGGAGAAGCTAAAAATAGCGAATGTTAAAACAATAACCATAAATCCAAAAATCTTTTTGCACTACTGTTTTAATTCACCCATTTACCATATGCGAACCTTTAAAGTTAAAGACGAACTTCTATGCATCGTATTTGAAGATGCCTGAAAAAAATCCAACGTAAATAAATTAACCATATCTGAAACTTCAACTATACAGAAATAAATATTGAAAATTTTCGATTATTATCTAACTAAAAAAATTATGCATAATTAATTTTTACAGATTAAGAAGTCTTAAAAAATTAAATAATTTATGAAATATATTTTTTTAAATGTACAAATGTGTATGTAAATAGCAGATTTGCACAAAATATCATGAAATTTTTATGCACGTATACACTATACAAATTTAAATTTTCATTTCTCTTCAGATAAAGCAGTATATAAAATTTTTAACTTAACTTAATTAACTTAATTTTTTAATATAACTTAATCGAAAAATCACTGAATTTTCTGTAGACACTTCTTTTTCATATGCAAAGGTCTATCACTTTACAATTTGTTTTCGATAATGAAATTTCAGAATTTAATCAACCTTTGATCCGTCGGTTGTAATCCCGAGGTCCTTTTAGGCAGGAAAGAAATGAGCGCAAATTCAGACAATTTTTGTTCAATTCGATTGGAATATGTCGGGCATTTCTTCAGAAAAAGAAAGTTTTCTTTTTGTTTTCATCATCCGATGATCAAAGTTATTAACTCACTTTTAAAAAATTATTAATTTTTGTTAAAATCACAATATGTTTAACTCCTACTAAATTGTCTGCATCAAAGCAATTCGTTTTCTTTTTGGTTTTTTATCCTATTACAAGGATTTTTAATTTCTCCTTACCTACTATTTTCACACCTACTAAAATCGTGATTCGGTCTTCACAATTTTTTCTTCTAAACCTAAAACTAAACCTAAAAATAAATAACAGTTTCAATCCATATTAAAAACATTTGCTTGCTCATCGTTTATTTAGCTCATGCTTTAAAATGGCTTTCAGATCTTTGTTTTGCCATTGCGAAAATTGCGCCAACGAAAGGCGAATTATTTCACCTCTTATTACAATTTCTTCGCCGCTTTCTGAATTCAGCGAGTCATCTAGAGCTCCCTGGGAAGTCGGAAATCTCAAAATTTGAAGTGAGCTGCTCATTCGCAGGCCTGTCCTTTTCTCGTATCATTTTTACCTCTTGCAATACTGTTTCATCGGTCTTGTATAATTTTAAAGAATTAAATCTCCTCTAACACTACAAAAGGTTCTATTTATAGAATCGCGGTTTATGAAAATTGTTGATAGTGACCTTGTGGAAATTATCTACTTTTGAGTTAAGTTCTTTTTTCATCCCGCTTTTTACCTTTTGTTTAAAGCTGAACTCTCTTTATATATTTGGACAATACTCATCTTATGAAGCCGAAAGCATACTTGAATCTTAAGCAAAACTCTCGCCCAATGTAGGGAAGTTGATTGCCAGAACAGAAACAAAGAATAACATATGACTCATTCTCAAGTGTTTATTGCTTTCTCATAAACAAATTCCGTTCTTCGGAGAATTTCTATTCCAATAAGAATAGGTGAAATCGGTTTTTTGTACTTTTTATTCCATCTGATGAAATAAACCAGAGGGAGCATTTAAATTGCAATAGGTATTTATAATGTTTTAAGTGGAAATTTCTGGTCGATACATAACAATTTATTCGATATACAGAAACTGTTTTTCTATTGGAAATCCAAGATCCCGAATAAAACAGTTCCAAGCAAACGGATTTTCCATATATGGGGTTCCAAATGTTTATTAATATTTTTGCCTCTTCTTCAAACAGAATTATTGAATTTAATGGAAGCTGAATATCCTGAATACTCATGCATATTAATAAACTAAATACATAATTTAAATTGCATTTCGATTATAACTATTCGAAGATTCAAATTTAATAAATTTCCGTTTGTGCATGGACCCTTATCATTTAGCTTCTCTTAAAGTGTTTGAAACTGAAGAACTGAAATTCATCGCGTTGCAATGACGATATTTTTCTGAATATTAAAAGTATTGAACTGTAATTATTATATAAGCTGTCCAATATATCTGGGTTTGAAGTTATGAAACAAACTTTTTGCTACGTTTCGCAAATGCGCAATAAAAAAATTATTTATTAAAAATATTCTTATTTCCTGTAATATCCAACTTATTTGATTCACAATTTAATACGAAGCTTCTTTTACATATTGTTAAATAGTCTGTAAATTTCGTATAATTTGGTTGAAAACTCTGTATGGTATAAGCAAAAAACATTGACAAAGATAAGGGATTTTTAAAGAAACCTTTCTATTTTCACGAATATACAAGTACATTTTATTGACATTAAACAAAATCATTTACAAAAGTTTCAATTTATTATCAGCTTTCTGTGAAACTTTGTGGGCGAAAATACCTTTTCATTTTCATCGATTTCTGGTCAACCCTTTAAATGCCCTCTTTACCGAATCTTCAGAATAAAATATGAGTTCCGGCAATTGTATGTCCCACGATTCTCCGCAACTGATTGCGAACCATTTTATTCCTATTAAGTCGAATTTTTTTGAAATCTTAAAAGTGGTTCTTAGCAATTGTCCACCAGTGTATGTGCGACGCACTGGCTTTGTATGCAAACTTTTGTAATTTATAAGTTTTATGGTGGTAAAAAAAACTGTCACCAGTGTTTGATCATTAGATATTAATCTAAACTGCTACAATGATTCAAAAGGTTTCTGCTACCTTAAATATTCGTCAATCGTACAAAATAATGCATAATATTATTTAATATATAGAGTTCCTGTGCTCAAAATTAAATTAGAAAGGCCTCTTGACATACATCACATGAAAGTTTAAATGCCAAATGGAGAACAAAATAAACGCAGCACCACTTTTTTAGAAAAAAATATTTTTATATAAAAGTTTTATTGCTTTATATGACTCATGAAAAATCTACTGAAAAAATCGATATTTTTAATAATTAGCACTTATTAGAAAGTTGCTAGTAATTACAAGATAAAAGAAAATTTCTCTTTATATATCGAACTTGAGTTAATAAAATTTGAGCGCTTTCTCGTATTATATTTTCGAATAATATTGCAACGAAAACAGTTTTCCACATCTTTAGAGTTGCTATTGTGAGATCAAAATTAAATTAGCTCAGCGCGCTGTACATGAACACTAAAGGCAATTTTATTCAGAAAGTTGAACTTCTATAATTAACACTTTATTAAAAAGACATACATCTATTTACAATTGATATTGCTCTAAACTCGTTATTTTAAGTTATTGGTTTGTATAAAGCAAACAGAATCTCTGAGAAGTTTGATGACGTTTTAAATATACGGGGTGTCAGGCATACGATAAGCTTCCATAATCACGTAGAACATGGGTGCGCAAAAGCCATCTGGAGGCAGCCGATGTCATTTAAAATAAAACAGCACTGGCTAAAATGCCAATTTGTTTCTGAATCTTAACAGTATGGAATTGAAATATTTATAGAAATTGCCCAATATATCTAGCTCTGAAATTGTGGTTGAAAAATTACGCTACCTTTTGCGTATACGCAATAAAAAGTTATTTACTACAAATGCTCATATCCTCTCTAATATTCCAAATAATAAAACATTCGCACATTACACGAAAATATTGATGAAAGTTGCAAACCATTATCAGCTTTCAGTGAAGCGGGATGAGCCAAAAAACTTTGTCATATTCATCAATCTCTGGTCGGTCTGGCCGAATATTCAATGTAAATTGTGAGTTAAAACCTATCTTTATATGGTCGAATTTCGAGTAAAATTCATAATATCTTTTTGGGCGATGTTCTTAATTTGATTTTGTATGACTCATCACACCTTAACTTTGAATGGGACAAGCGCATGCATCCAACTGCTTCACAGAAAGCTGATAATGCAGATTATTTCGAATACCATTTGAAAGGCCACATAAATTTTTTAGAACTTCGACCATGCAAAGATATGTTTCAACTCTCAATTTACATTGAAGATTCGGTCACGAGGACATTTAGGGGACCAACCACACACTGATGACTTCGAAAAGGGATTTTGGCTCACCCCGCCTTATAGAAAGGTGATAATGTTTTGCAACTTTCATCAATTCCTTAGCTTGATGTCAGCAATATTTATGTGCATTCGTAAAAAGTAGCACAAATATTTGGGAAGATATAAAGGTTTCTTTAAAAAATCCCAAATTTTTCCGAATGTTTTTGACTTGAAAGATTAGAGGACATAAACATTTGTAGCATATAATTTTTTATTGCGAATTCTCGAAAGATAGTGTAATTTTTCTTTCACACATTCAGAGCCAGATATATAGGGCAACTTATATAAAAATTCCAGTTCAATGCTGTTAATATTTAGAAAGATATAGGCATTTTGGCTAGCGCTGTTTCATTTTGAATACCATCCGCTGCCTCCAGATTATGTTTGCACACCCTTGTTACTATGTGAATTTGGAAGATTAGAGTATGCCTAACCTCCCCATAAAGTTTGTTCCATTAGTTATGGGATACCTTGTGGTTTTCAGCGGGCGAATTCAGAAAACGTTTGCAACGCTTCCAACAACGGAAAAGGGTGGTACACATACTGTAGAAGATTTTCATTTTGGCACGAAGGCTCTTAGTTTATGAAGGTAATGCAGCGCATCGGTCCTGACAAAAATAAAGGCTTGACTTTAGATAAAAACACACAGATGATACTTTAGGAAAATAGAAGAACGTCGAAGCTTACCTATGTAAAATCCAACAGAGTAGCGGTTCCCAAACTCTTTCTCTCGCGTATCCTTTGATTACTCTTGTTAATTTTGAGTACCCCCTACTGTTATATCCCCACACAATTATCCTCAGCGCAGAATTTTTTTTTATTTATAACGCCAAAGACTTAGGTTATGTCAAGAGTCAAACGACTGTAATGTACATAATAAAATATGTAGGATTTATTTTTGACTCGCCATTTTATTCCATTTTATGAAATATTATTAATTCAACGACAAAACAAATGGAAAGAGCCTTGAAATAATATCCCAATAACTTAGGATAAGAGCTAACATTGACTCCTTTTCTAGATATTAATAGATTTCTTCTTGTTCTTCTGGCTACTTGTGCAATTTTCACTTTTATTTTTCATATCAACTAAGAAAACACAATTCTAGAATAATCATATGCTTTAAGTTTTCCGCCATGACCAAGATCACTCTCGCGTATCCCCATCTGGTTCCCTGAGTACCCCCAGGAGTACGCGCACCACAGGTTCGGAGCCTCTGTAGTAGAGATATAATAAATTGGGGGTTTTGATCAGTAGAACTACAAAAAAGTAATCAGAAAATGAATTGCCAAACGTTAAATTTTCGGCCCACAAGATTTACAGAAAGTGGGTCATGCCAATGGTGAGGACGGAGTGTGGAATGAGCAAAGAGCAGGGTCGACAGTCTTCAGTCTCCCGCTTGGATTCGAAAATCGCATTACTTCTGTTATATTTTCTGGTAGTAAATGGTGAATTGACCTAATATTAAATTTATCATTGCGTGTACCTTATTATAATTATCGCATGAGAGACGGCACAAATTCTTCCATTATATGAAGCTACGCAACCTATGGTCATATAAAATTACAAATCAAATCGAATATTTTTTTAATTTTTTATTTCTATTTATTTTTTATTGTATATTTGCTTACGTAATGCCTTTAAGACACTGGATTATTAGGAATTCGGTCAGAAAATATTATAAAAAATTCTAAAAAATATACTAAATAAGGGAATGTAATAAAAAACGACTTCACATTTTCTCGCTCTGATGTAATATATCAGTAAATTTTCATTTGAGGAAGAAATTTAGGAAAATCAAGGATGATAATTACAATTTTAAAACAATATGTTCAAAAAAATTACTAAACATTTATCTGAAAACATTAGTGGAGACATTAGAAAATGACATGTTATACTAACCATAGTAGATATAAATGTAGATCATGTAATGTTTAAATGTGGTGCTTAAAATGCCTCGGGATCTTTTTTTCATCGGACTGACCTTGAATTTGGTGTTTTCTTGCTTAAGAAATTATTGCTAAGATTTGGCGAACTGTCATGAAGATTTGACGATTTCTGCCTTTTTTGTTCAAGAATCCAAGATCATATAAATCAGAGAAACAATTAAAATTTTTGAATTTGAAAATAGTTACAGAGTCCTTGCGATTTACTGCATTGAAAAGTAAAATAATTTTCTCCCTCATTTTACCACTAAGCAGGAGTAAAAAATGTGCCAAAATTGTTAGAAGCTTAATCAGCCGCATATCTCTACCGTTCATCACGCATTATCCGCGAAGTATTAAAAAATTTCTCATCATTTTGAATTTTTGAGAAGTTCATGGACTTAAGGGGTCATCCCACATCTAGAATAATTTGAAATATCACAATATGTTGTTATTATTATATCTAACCATAATGAATATAGATTCGTTTTTAATTAAAAATAAAATTCGCTCTAACGTCAGAAAAGTTGTTAACGAAAAAAAGAGAATTTATATATTTTAAAACTTTTTTCTTGGGATTGATTTGAAGTATTTGACGTAATTGTGTGATTATATTATATATCTGCATCGCAATATTGATAGAGTAGTTTCCACCTCCATTTTTGAAGTTTAAAAGACAGCTGTAAAAGGAGTTTTGGAGAAAATATCTTACTTCTACTGAAGCATGACAGCGGTGCATTTGATCTCAGAAAAAAAATTGTGCTTATCAAATATCTTCCTAAAAGTAATTTGACTTTCTTAAACTAAATGGGAGATTTTGAAACAAAGAATGATGCATGTCAATTCCCGCAAAGTCGCTTCATCGCCAACATTGTGTGAAAAATGAATTGAGAAGCCAATACAATTTCATAAAAAGGTACATTGTTTCTTTCTTTGTTTTGGCGATTGTCGAATTAAAAAGGCATTGGCATACAGAATTATCGGTTTAATTATCGATTACATTAAGAGCTCATATTGTGTTACTTTTACATTAACAGTCCCTATTTTACCCTTGGTCCTGTGTTGTGAATGGTGCAACTTACTCTCTCTCTCTCTCTCTCTCTGTACCCTTGCGAAATAGAAGTACAAGACTCTACTATAATCTGAGGTGAATACCTGTAAGATATTTCATTATTCATTGGTGTTGATATAGAACAAAGCTATTTAGTTACACTAAATGGTAAGACTCGAAAACAAGGTACTGCGCCGTCGCCAAATTAGCACTCATCGGTCGGCGGTTTTCATGGCAGCCATCATAAGGGCTTTAATCCTCATGCATCTCATACCAAATTTGACAGGTTATCGCTTGAAAAAATTCTATTTTAGCAAAAACATTGAGACGATATTGTGTTTTCGAGTCCATTACGTTTGTTATTGACGATATATGTTTTTGGAATAGATCAACTATCTACTATTTAATGCCAAAAATTAAAATCGAAATTTCGAATATATACATATATGATGGCAATTATTGTAAACTGTTACCTTAGAAAAATTCACGAAAATGGAATTAATATTGACCGACTTTAATTAGCTACAGTACTTGTCTATGAATAAAATTGTACTTACCAATGTTATCGAAACCTTTTATGATGGATTCTATTTTAGTACCGATATATTCCTTGAACTGAAAAAAATGTCTAAATATTTTAATTGCTTTCTAAAACTTCTTTATAGCACTTCGTTTTTACTGCTTATCTATCAAAGTCAAAACTGCAAATGACGAAAAACAATAATCTGCCTTTGATTGTTTAGATGACAACAATATTCTTTTTACTGTTGAAATGCTTGTGTATTATCCAAACAAACACGAAACACAGCAATTCTCAACAATAATTATCGTTTAATTCATTTTAAATTGCACTATTGCTGTGTAGGTGCATTGTTTAAATTTTTAGAAGTGCTGCATTTGAAATTGCTCTCAAAATATGTAAACATTTATGTAATTATATTTTTGATACAAGCATTTAAGTGATAGGTTAGGCAAATAAAGCTAGGTTCAAATAAAGACTAGACGCAAACATCTGAACAGCGATTTCAAAAATTGAGAATATACTCGAATATTTAGAATATAATATATTTTTATTTTCAGTACAAATTCAAGTTTAAAGTAATAATAAATGAGGGGTTAGCTAAATCATGAAATCTTAAGTTTTCCTCATGAAAGAAACCAACAAAAAATGTCGAAATTGACCAAAAATTAAATTTAATGTTATGTTTAAAACTCCTTCTGGAATGGATTAGGGTATGGAAACTGAGACATTGAAAGCGAACCCGGGGAAAACCGGATGATTAGAACGCGAGATATGAAGTTTTAATTAAATAACTTTTTTTCAATTCCGGTCCAAATTGACCAAAAATAAAATTTGTTGTTATGTTTGAAATTCTTTTGATATTGGAAACTGAGACATTTAGAGCAAGCCTGGGCACCTTCCTGAAAAGAACTCAAAAAATAAAAATTCTTACTTATAAATCGTTTTGCTTTAACCCTTTAAGACCGAACCCGCACGGTCGTGCGGGTTTGACATTGGCTAGCATTTCTGCTTCCTGGAGAGTTGTATTTAATAAATGCCGGATAGTAACGACTGTTCTAGTTTCCAGAACATCAATAGTATCTTGTTTTCTCAAAAGACGGCAGAAACGGTTCATATTTCAATTATAATCGCGCTAAACATTAGAATTATTTATCTGTCGCAATTAGCTAATTATTAATACATATTTAATTGCTTAGATACGAATTGTTAATTTAATGTCGAAATAAATGAAAAATAGGAAAAAATGTTAGTTAAGAGTTAATATAACTACCCTTTAGGCGTAATATTTATTCACCCGCACGATCGTGCGGGTTCGCCTTTATTTGAGCCCACTGTCCGAAAATCGACTTCCTTTCTGTAGGGTCTTCTCGCGTGACCCGATGCACACCTCGTTGTTTTCTTTTGACTATATCACTAAGTAACGGCCTTAAGACTTGAAATGAGTACTATATTAAGAAAATAAAATTTTAACTTAAAAAATACATGGTTCATCTCCTATCCCATAAAAATGAAATATTTTACATATAAACAATTTTTTTCTGCTTTTAGCTTTTTTTCAAGAGTTTCACGAAATATATCCCACCGCCTCCAACAATTTTCAGTATTCCTCGAGAAACTTCCGCAAATAACATTGTCGTTTTTACCGTATCAGCACTCAAATGTGACAAGCTCTTTCAAAGTATTTTGAAGGATCTCTTTGAAAGCTTCGTAACATAGGGGACTACTCACAGAAAGTTCCACACTGGGATTTCAGTCTATCATTGAAATCTTATCATCCTCCTTAGTTTACTATTGGGGAAGCAGGAAGAATTTGGGTGTACATGTGTTTGTAATTATTCAGTCCGGACAAAGAAACTAGGTACAAAAGCAGTCAAAATTGACGCTATGATCAGCGATCAAGTAAGTACATCTGGAAATGCCGACTGTCCTAATGATCGTGATAAATGATGCGTGGTCCTTCCTTGAATGTAATCAGTATAGGAAAGGATTTTCCCACAATAAACATAGCCGGAGGAAATACAGGGAGATTTTCTAAAGCAGCAGGGGATTGAAGTGGGCCATCCGGCATTTCGTGAAGGCGCTGCAATTTCTATTGTGCCAGAAAGAATGGAAAGCGAACAACCAGATATTGCATGATCCGCGAAGTTTCATTTGCCTTCTAAAAATACAAGAGTATCCCGTATTTCAGAAGTTTCGCTGCATCTAAATTCAGGTACAGCATTTTTTTAAATATACATGTATATTTTTGAAAAATTAATTCTATGTTATAGATTTTTATTTTTCTATGCTATGAAATATATAAATTATTTTATTTGTACAAGTATTAATTATAAAATACTAGTTACAGGTAATTTAAATTAAACCCGTTTAGAATAACTTATATATTAATTATTCAAGTAACTTTTGTTCTGAGTTCTGAGTGTGAGAAATATGATGTATATTTATGTTTATCAAAACCTAAGAACTGTTTCAAAATTTTCATTGTAAAAAAGTTTAGTCATTAAAATTGTAATTTCCTTATTTACAAATATCTTTTTTCTTATAAATTATAAATTGTTTATTACGATGATTAAATATTTGTTTCTTTGAGTAATTAATATTCAATGAAAACTAAATTTTGAAAAAATAAATTAGATGAAGCTTATATACATAATGCCTAACCCGCACGATCGTTCGGGTTCACGTTGACAAAGAAAAAGCCTAACCCGCACGATTGTACGGGTTCCCGTTGACACAGAAAAAGCCTAACCCGCACGATTGTACGGGTGCGCTCCTGCGTTTGAGGGACATGCTAGATTTTTAAAATTATTTTTTACAGTACCAGTAGCATTCAAGGCTACCTAAAAACTAGAAAAAATTAAATTTAAGGATGAAAATTTGTCAGGTCTTAAAGGGTTAAGGAACATGGCCATTGGCCATGATTGCGGAACAGACAAATTCACAAATACACAAACTGCTGAGCGATCGAATTAAAACTGAGACTTTGTTTCACTATCGTGTTTGCAGCTCAAGCGTCTACTTTTTCTTTCTTAAAACTCTATTCTGCCTTATAAACTAAAGCATTATGAACACGAAAAGACTTCTATTAATAAATGATTTTTATTTCTTTGCAATTTGCAGGTGCCGCGGATGTAAAGTTGAGTCAAAATCAAGAAATCATATTGTGGCACAAGCGTGGTCCGTGCAGCAGTGAGAGCTTGATACAGAGGGTTGCTATATCGTCTTAAATGCTTTCTTTAATCATTTTTCCTTATATACGTAACTTTTAAAGGTTCACTGGATATATTGTTTAAATAAAATTTATTTTTTATTAAGCGAGTTTTTACTTTGAATTCTTCAAGCAATACATAATACGCTTTTTTGCTCATATATCAAATTAGAAACTTCATTAGATTCGTATCTATTTTGCCCGAATTTTTTTAAAGTATATTTCAGTAGGTGTTTAGTTATTATGATTTGTAAGCGTAAGCCATCTTAAAATGTTGCAAATGTGAAGTCGCGGGAAGAAAAGGAGCCCCCTCTCATTATTTTGCTTTCATTCTTCGTGTATTAAAACAAAAGGTAGCAATTTTGAGAAAATAAGGTCTAATACTCCATTTTTAAAATTTCAATAAGGAGAAATATACATATTTATAATAGCACTAACTTTAAAATTTCCAAAGGAAACACATATAATTCTTAACACCTTTCGATACTACATGAATAATTATGCTCGAATACCAAGTTTCATCATCCCAGCATTTTTGTTTAAAAATTATAAGCAAATGAAATTTTGAGTTTCTATTGTTAAAGTAAAATCTTAAATTTTTATTGATATTCTGAGAAATAATATAAATACTGACCTACAATTTGATTTATGTAGTAGTATGAATTATTCTGCAAATTATACACTTTTACTTTTTTACTTTAAAATAATTTTGAGCGCGTGAAATTATTTATCAAAAGTGATGTTAAATATCTTTGAATAGCAACGCTTATAAATTTCAATAGTATTCAAAGCAGATGGCCGTTTGATAAGCCTATGAAACATTTAAGCATTTTCGTACGAGAAGTTTTGAAGTTACTTTTAAGTTTTCTATTTTCGCAGAAAAACGATGCACTTAAGGGGGCGGTATATATGTCGAAACCATTTTCATTCATTAATAGAATCATTACACCACCTTATTTTACAAAATTGATATATATATATATATATAACTACACATATATATAAATTAAAATTTTATAAGTAAACTGGTGCAATATTACACTATTTATTTTTTGTGCATCAAGTTTTATCAATTGTTAGATGTAGTTCAGTACTTTGAAAATAACATTTAAAGTGCGGAATAGCTTAAAATGCTATTACCAGCATTTAAACGCAAGAAGATAACTTCTCTATCTTAATGTGGAGACGATCCCTTGTTCTATTTAGAACACAAAATGTTGAATATCTTCCGATATATTCATGCCATAATTACCACAATTTATTGCTTGTGGTATTTTTTCATGAGTAATTTATTTATGACATCAAAAATAGGTGTTTCTATTGAAAATTTAGAAGTCAGAGCAATTTCAAATATTTATATGACCCTTTTTGAAAGTTTTAACCATAGAATCTTTTAGTATAAGTTATTTCCTGAATATCGGTACCTTTCTTTTTAAGCCCAATGAAAGATCGCAGAATAATGCTGGGTGGCTCCTTTTCTCCGTCACTGTACATTTAATTGTTATCTTCGAAGTGATGCATATTAATATGATTTAATTTTTCCTCAAAAATGTCGTTCGAATGTTGAAAAAAAGCAGTTTCATATTTTACAATATACATAATTTATTATTATGATTCAGTTGTCTGTAATATATAATACACATTCATATATAATAATAATTAATTAATGATAATATTTTGAAAATAGGTTGATTGTGTGTGTGTCAGCCCACCAACCTAATCATTTCCCTATTACCACAAGATATTTTATGATATTTCCATGATGTTTTTCGATATTTAAAATGCCGCACACTGTGGTGAAGCTATCGTAGCATTATTGAAAAGCATCTTTGGCTAATAGGGCACCAATTAGGTTAATTGAAAATTATTTAACTAAATGTTTTCTTAGCTAGTAAAGTACAGTCAATGGTTCCTAACAAATAACGCAGAAATATTTTAATACATTTCCGATGAGTATCTCCAGCAGAATCCTTTCGGTAAAAAGAAACTGCAATCTGCATAATATCTACATTTTGTCAAAAATTGCATACATATAACATGCTAACCGTTATTTTAATATATAATGTATCTTTAGATTTATTTTTATTTCAGTACTTATGCTATTTTAAAATATCTTCAAATGTGTGAAATCAAAATTTATAAATATTTTTCCATGTTAAACCGTTTTATTACATTAAAAATGCATTATAAGTGATAAATTTGAAATGTTCTTTTTCGATAATGTTTGTTCCATGTAACGCAAAAAAAAAAAAAAAAACATTCAGAAATCCCAACTATTTATCAGAAATTTAACTTTAGTTTATCGTTATTGATAATTTTGGTTTCAAATTTAAAATTCTGAAATCGCAACCATAAGTGTTTTCACTTTAAACGTTGAAAGACTTACGTTCTTCATGCCAAGGTTTTATTACCGGCCTGGTTGTAACACGGTTCTAAACTGTTGTTAAGAATCTCGTCGTGTGGTGCGACCAGAATACACACCAATCATCCACGTCGGTTCACTCACCTAAAAGTGTGCATCGGATTAGTAAAGAAGGGAAGAGTTCAAGAAACCGAAGGAAAGCCCACAGAATCAACGTCCACCCCGAGAGCGTTGATTGAAAACAACTAAGGTAATACAAAGTGGTTACAAACTTTCTCTCCCATTAAAAAAATTAAAATAATACAAAGTTATTCAATATGAAGATATAGCAAGTATACTGGGAATTTCAAAACGTAGCCAAACGTTAAGGGTTGTCAGGCGTACAATAAGCATCCAAAATCACATAGAAACACGGGTGCGCAAACGCCATCTGGAGGTAGCAGATGGCATTAAAATAAAACACCGCTGACCAAAATGCCGATATCTTTCCGAACCTTAACGGTATTTAACTGGAATTTTTATATAAGTTACCCTACATGTCAGGCTCAGGCTCTGAAGTTGTGAACGAAAAATTACGATGCGTTTATTGCATATGGAGTTAAAAATATCTGCTATAAATAATCATATCTTCTCTAATATTTAAAGTACAATGGGACCTCGCTTAACGAGCATAATTCGTTCCATAATCTTACACTTCTTGCGAAACACTCGTTAAGCGAAACCATTTTTTTCTCATATAAATTAATGTAAAAAGCGGTAATGCGTTCCATACCGGAAAAAATACTCAGCGAACTTTATGCATAAAGTTTATTTTAATTGCTTAAGAAGCGTGAATCATCTTCATCTTTTCTTCTATCGAGGAAGGAAACAACCTTGAATGTGAATTCCATTTGAAAAAAACTCAAATTAATCTATTGATTGTTTATGATGCATACCTAGTTCTTTTTTTTACTAGTAAGCTATCTAGAGACATTGCTTCTTCTGACGCTTCACATCTTGACGGAAATGAGACACAGCATTTTTATTAAATAAACTTTTAGCGCTCATAGCCGCTGCCTTATTAGGGCGATCCTTCTCAATGAACGATACTATAATATTCCATGTTATTAGCATTTCTCTTAATGCGCCAGAAGATTGTTGCTTTGGTATTACTACCGCCTTCTCTGACATCTCCCCTAAACAATTTCTCGCTGTGAAACAGAATGCGCTTTGGTATCAGCTCTTGGCTGTGGTGTTCGTCAAGAACATCGATATAATTTCCACTCTCAGTCCCATGATCTTCGTCAAAGACGCAATCTTGTTGACTGCAGACTCCAGAGATATTGCCTCAAAACTCTAGAAGTCCTTTCAAGAAGAAGTGAAGGTTCTTTTGATGACCCCTTCCTACGTATTTTTGATCATCTTGAGAGAGGCAGCGATGTGAAAGTGATATTTCCGAAACTCTCTGAGAGTATGACTGGTCCCTTCACGGTCTCATGTTGGCTCGATGGTCTCTTCAATAATATGTTAGAACCTAAGCTTGGAAAAATATGTGATAACAAGCGGCATCAAGATACTAGTGTATTGAGTACTAAACACGGACTGATGTAGGAGGCCCACAATCCGGGACTCCCTTTCTCCTCTTAACGCGTTATGCGAAATATCAATCTTTAAACGAGTCATTTTTTTACAATTTATTTTGCTCGTTATGCGAATTAATCGTTATGAGAGAAGCTCGTTAAGCGAGGTTCCATTGTATTTATTTAAAATTTTAATACAATGCTTTTCTCACATATTGTCAGGATTTCTGTAAGTTTTATACTATTTGGTTGAAAACTCTGCAAGTTATAAGCAAAAAACATACGGAAAATTGGGATTTTTTAAGGAAACCTTTACATTTTCCATTTCTTCTATTTTAATTATTTTCTTTTAATCTGTTTTAATTCTTATTAAAGCACGATTTTCGTTGTTTGATTCCATAGTAATTCGTTCATTAATTAAGGACAATATTGTCGATGCAATGATTGGATGCTGCTGCGTTTGCGCGCAAAAGGTATATTGTTATACTTATTGTTTACTTCTTCTGTTTCTTCTGAATTTTACTTTTTTGTATTCAAATATCTTTCTTTTATATTTTATTGAAGTTGCTTCATTTTTGAACCATTCTATCTAATAAAAAGTTTAATTTTTTAATATCTTTTGTTAAATAATTTCACTTGTATTTTATCGTCCCAAATATTCATGCTATTTTTACGAAAATACATGGTTATATTGCAAACTTACACAAAAGAATTGAGGAAAGTTGCAAACCATTATCAACTTTATCTAAGCGGAGTGAGCCGAAATCCCTCTTCGACTTCATTATGTTCTTGTCGGTCCCGTAAATGCCTCTTGACCGAATCTGCAATGTAAATTGTGAGTTAAAACTTTTTCCTTATATGGTCGATGTTCGAAGAAAATCATCCAGCCTTTCATGAGATATTCGAAAAAATGCGCATGACTAACATGCTAATTTTGGCGACTTGGTGATAAAAGAAATCTTCTTGAAAGATCATGAATCGCAGTCGTATCTCTACTAGGAGTCTGAAATACTAAGAACCTTCTATGTGACGTCACTTCCTGTTGAAAAGTTATAAACACAAGCTCTGAAACCAAGAGTCAGTTGAACTCTGATCAACTTTGAAGCTGGAGAGCTAATAAGAATCCTTTGAGCTCTATTGAGAGTGCTGTGAGTGAGATATAGTAGTGATCTTTGTTTTCACTTTCTTGTATACGAAGCACACAAAGAGTAGGTTTTGTAATCGTCAAAAAATTCGAACTCAAGATGTTGATGAATCTCCACTTTTTAGACCTCCCTGAGTCTGAAAAACACAATTTTGGAATTATTTCTGTCTGTGTGTCTGTGAACACGATTACTCAAAACCTATTAAAGCTACATAGATGAAATTTGGTATGTGGTCTTTACACATGATTTGTAGGTTTCTAGCAATTTTTGGTCAAAATCCGTCCAAGGAAAGTCAGTCTGTCTGTATGTCCGTATTCACATGAAAGCGATAACTCACGAAATTAAATAGCTAAGTGGATCATTTAGTGGATTTTTTATCATCAGGAATGTAGGTTTGTATCAAAGTTTGGACCAAATACGTCAAAAGGTTGACTGTCTATCTGTATAATCGCATACTTTTGAACGCAATAACTTCTTTAAGCAATTACTTTTGTAAATGAAATTTGGTATGTGGCCTTCTTACCTTAATGGTAGATTTGTGTCCAATTTTTGTGTCAATCAGTTGAAAAAAAGGCGTTCAAATTGCAAATTTCGTTTTCTTTATCTTACAACCAGCCTTATTGGTAATCACGCCGGCTTCTAATTCTACTTCCGAGTTGGAAGACCTTCGGAAATCGTGGTATGACGTTTCGCTTAATTTTTTCCCCACTGCTTTTGGGGTTCTTGATCGCTTTACTGCCTTTTAGCTTATATTTTTCTCTTCATGTGTTAGGAGTATACGAGAAAGTTTAGGGAAGACCAGTCCCGCTGGTTAATTTATACAAGTGGAATTTAGTTTTGTTACCTGTGCGTAAAGTTTTGCTAAAAAATTCTCCGTGGAATAAAAAATTAATGTTTTTCCTGCTGGCTGGATTGCATTCATATACGCCCACCACAAGATTTTTGTAACAATATACATTTTTTGCTTCTTGTTTCCCCTGTATACATATTTATACAGAATGTTTCTAAAAAACATGTCCCGAATTCAAGGAGAGGTGGCGCATACCATAAGCATTCAAAATCGCATAAGAAGACGGGTGCGCAAACGCTCAATCTATCACGAATACTCAACAACTTTCACTGGAGCACAAAAGACGTATTTGTGTATGTAGCCAAAAATTTTAATTTATTTTGATTAGCTCATATCCCATGGCTTCTGACACCTCTCTTTGCAATTATTGTCCAAATTTTTGCCGAAAAACATTAACAGTATTTCTATTTATATAAAAATTTCAATCATAAAAAAAATGCTTATTTATTGTTTGTGCAAAATTGAAACCTATAAATTAAAACGAAAATCCTTTAAGTTATACGTTAAAAAGGAGTATGTATCGCTAAAGCAAAAAATGCTTAAAATATAGAAAAAGTTGTCGTTAAAAAAACAATTGCTATTAATCATGTTTTACAAAATTGTAATTGTGAAGTTCGTTGTTTTCATATTTAAAAAAAACTGTCATAAAAGAGATTAAATACTTATTGAAAACTTTTCCCTATAAATAAAAATTTATACTTTTAATCAAATTTAAAAACAAGTTATATCCCAATGAATTTTATTTGGGATGTAGGAACACTGAATTTTCAATCCATAGAGTTATTAAAATCAAATATTCGACTGCTTTAAAAACGGATATGATCAAATTATGCAATCTACTTTCACTGAAAGAAATTGGTTATTTCAAAATTAAATACACTCTTCGTAATCCAACGATTTATGTTCTTTTACCCCTACATAAACACTCGATAGCCCAGACTACAAAGAAAGGTTTGTTTCGTCTTATCGGATGGCATGTGTGTGGCCTCGTCTGCGAACCGAGACTCAAATCGCCTTCTTCATCAGCGATTCAGTGATGGAAAGGGGAATTTACCGTCTTGTGTATCTGGATTGCATCAACAGCCTTCTCGCTTGATGTAAACATTTCTCTCTGCCGCTTCGAGCAGACAGTGTTGCGACGATGAGCCGATCAGTCAGTATGAAAGTGTTCTTCATTTATTTAGTTGTCGGGGCCTTTTTGCATTACTCCGAGGGTAAGTCATTTTCTCGCATAATTTCAGATATGCAATATTTCCTTATTGGTATATTTATTTTTACCGCCTGTATCCTTTACCATTGTTTGCTTCAGATTACAGTAGGTTTTCACAAACCTGAGCTTCGGAATGTTGTGCAGCTGACTGAAACCAGAAAGTAGCTAAATTGACTCCTTTGGTTTCGCTGTGCATTTATACTTTTTTAGTGTTTGTGGCCGGGAATTTCGAAGCCCCAAATGCTATCAATTGTTATAACACATATGAAGTACGATCTAATTTCTGAATCACTTTGTCGGTCATATTCCAAAATTTACACGTTTAAATCTTGGTTTTTTGAATTAATAATTGGTAAATTAAATACGAAGAATTTATTATTACCAATCTGCATGTCAGGTTTGTCATAAATTAAATAATTTCAAAACCAACCCGGAAATTTAATAGCAGAGCTGAAACTAAACATTTTAATTCACGTATCTGCTGTTCTAGGAGTAGATTAAGAATTCATTAAGGAATATTATTTAAAAATTCATATTATATTCGTAAAAAGATACTTTATATTATTAAAATGATACTTTATATTGTTTCTCTATTCGACGTATTTAGCAATAAACTTTTATTATTCGATGCTTTTGCTGTTAAGCTTGGTTTTACTGCCATGTGTAGCACACAGATACAGCTTCCAGGAATATTATAGACTAAAATAGTTTTAAAAAATATCCTCGCTGCATATTTGTTCTCTCATTAACTTAATGAATATCTCGTTCATTCAGTTGCGTGGAGATAAAGTATATATCACTTTTTCAATTTAAATGAAATTTGGTTATTTTAAAAAAGTAATGCTTAAGTAAGTGTATCAAGTTCAAGTCTGTGGCTTATATCAGATTTTTTTGCAGTTTATCCTTCATGACATATTATCTTTTCTAAACAATTCTGTATTATGGAAAAATGGAGCTTCGGAGATGGGCCCCGTCTGGTCAAGGGATATAATGTTATGGTTATTTTCCCAAACGATGGTAAAAATAATAGATTTTAGTGAATGCTGGACATTTTGAAAAGTAAAAAAGTGCGTCGGGGCTCCTCCCTCCCTTCATTAATTAAGTTTGCTTAATAATTATTATAAACATTTCTTCTCTGGAGTGATGACGCCCTTTAATGCCAGGACACCTTTCAAAATCTGTTTTCACCTGAAATCTGACAAAAAGATGATTAATGAATTTTAATTTTACTATTCTGGACGACAAGAGGCTTAATTCACTCTCTGCACTGACCTTTGGGAGAGAAATAATTTTTCAGTGTTCTTTACTAAGGTCGTTCACGGCACGCGAGCGGAAATGTAATCTACATAACCGAGTGAAAATTTTGTGATTATCACTATAACGAAATTCAGAGAAATATATATTTGGTAGATTGTTTATTTATGCGTTTGAATCCTTTTAAAGCTTGATTGGATATCTGGATATTTTTCAAAAACAAATCTAATGAAAACGAAATGTAAAAGGCTTTATTGCAAATTATGAAATTGCCTCCGGACTTTGTGCACATATATTGTAACGATTATACCGTTAATTTGTTTAGATTTCCAATACCAATATTGCATATTTCTGTAGCTTTTATTCGTCTTAAATAACATCGCAATATACTTGCTTTGAATTGTTATCCATGCTCAGCATTTGTGCAGTGCACAGCAACCATGTATACACAACAGTACTAGAAAATGCATTCCTAAATTTCACATGAAACTATAAAAAACTTTTAGAGGAAGTTCGTTTTTTCATGGAGTCACTTTGGGGTGGTATAAAATGAAACAGCAATTAAAGAGATGTGAGTATATTCTTTTTGTTTAAACAATAAGGTTCAGTTTAAAACAATTTTGATTCCATAAAGAAAATAAAATTTGAAATGAAATAAGAATGGTTTGAAAGAAAGAAATTATAAATTTGTTTTGGGAAACTTTTTAGCTTCATGATTTTTTTTTCAAAAACAGGAAACTGATTTTAGATAAACACAAAAAAATAAAATATCAGTTATAACGTTATTCAAAATATTCAAATAAATTTAAATTCCTCTCACGTAAATCTCTTATCTTTAGTGACTCATCTGAATATGAGTTTAAATCAAACAAGAACCTTTAGATAGCAAACACCACTTTTAAGTCAAAATTTAAAAGAGATCCGAACCTTCTTTCCGAAATATCGTAGTATGATGACGTTATGGTTAATTTATTTGTCTTCACATTATTTTTAAAAATTTACTCTTAATTATAACAACCATAACATGTTCTAAAAATGTATTCAATGTGCTGTGTAAATGTAATTGTATATAAGTGCAGCAACTAAAACATTGAAAAGTGTATGGTATCGTTGTAAAGTGTATTGAACGCAAACAGTGATTACGCTATCCCGATTTTCGTGAACTTACAGTTACACATGGTCTGTTAAATTGAACGGTTACATATAATCGTTGCCATTTCGAATATTTCCCGTTTTACAATTAAGAAGAATAGTAAAATTCCAGAATATAAACAGATAACAATTTTTAAAAAAAAAGAATCGAAGGTGTTTTTTTCAAAGTCTAATCGATGTATTATAAATACATCATGTTTTCAAAATTAAACATAGATACAGTTCCAGAGAGAGATAACTCTTTTTTTCATTTATTTGGGCTGCAGAAATAATGTTTTCTCTGAGTAGAACGTTCTGAATATTGATTTGAATCCCTCTTTCTTTTGTCTCATGAAATAGCTTAGATCTAGTTTCTATTTTCAGTGTAATCATATTTGATGACCTCTTTTTATGGCTTAAACTCTGAGTAATTAATCCTTACGTGTAATTTTCTTCATGTAAAAAGTTCACGCTTTAGGATTTCTTTATAAATTTAAAAAGTGAGATTTATTCCAAGTAACAGTATGCTAAATAGAAACAAAACATAAAATTGTTTTTAGCATGTGAAAAGAATTATTAAATTATGCTAAATTCATATGTAAATAATTAATATGCATCTCAGAGTGATTAAACTGCATTATACCCAACAATCCACCAGATATAAAACAAAGGTTTCCAAAAATTACAAGAGTGTTTAGTTTGTACAAATTTTGTTTTCACTTTTTTACTAATTTATTGTTATTTTGAAGCATTGATAATATAAATAAAAATTTTTAATAAAATATTAAATAGTATTAAATAAGAGTAATTTTATGTTTCCATGATAGGTTAAAATATTTCAGACCATGTGTAAAAAAGTAATGAAGGGTGAGACTTTTGCCGCTTAAATCTCAAAGAGTTAAATAAGGACATGTTTTTATTTCAATTAAGAAATAAATTCAATTTTTTATTATTTTTTCAGCTTTATATCGATGTAATCCAGGACACATTCCGTGCTTGAACGGGAGATGCATCCACCTGCATTGGGTCTGCGATGGTTCTGATGACTGCGGGGATAACTCTGATGAGAGAAATTGCGGTAAGTTCGACCAGCCGGAAAAATGTCTCACGAAATATTTTATTTTTGATTCTTTCCACAAACTTCAAATTTAATTTAGATAGCATGAATCATATTCCTCTTTCCATCCATTTTCTGAAATAAAGCACATTTTTTTTACATTCGTACGTCTTTGCCACACTTTTCAAAATATTTATACAACAACAAGATTTCCACAAAACTATAAAATTCCTAAATTTGAAACACTTTTTTTCTGTGGAAATCCTTATGTTCAGTCTCCAAAAGACTAATTTATATTTTTAAAACTGTAAATAGATTATTATATAGAATTTCTCTAAGAATTATGTAACTGAAGTAGCAGTTGATCGTAAATCGTCACTTAACAAGAAACATCACACATCTCAATTTTCCGAAATTTCAATGAAAAGAAAATACACAATTTCTTGCAACCAGGAACGCATATTTCAGAATTTATTTAACATATGATATAAACATGAGACTGCATATTCATACCAAATGTGAAAAAAAATAAGAAATATTCATTATTGATGGCAAAAATTGAGTATTTTCTTCCTCTTTGAAATTTCAAAAATTGAGATTGGTGGTGTTGCTTGTTATCATACTATAATTGGGTGTATTTCGGGGAATTAAAGCACGAATGGAAAGGATTACTCATCAATTTTTGGGATATTTCCTTCCTTGTTTTATATCTAATTCAGAGTAGATATGAAAACTGTGAGCATGGGGTTATGGCTGCTCTTCCACTTTGAATTTCCTGAGAGACAACGAAGGAAATTTTATACATACTATATTTTTTCGTTGAAGAAACTTTCGGAAGAAAATAATTTTTTTAGAAAACAATAAGGCTATCCTAATTATTTACCTATATTGAATGCTGAAATAAAAAGTTAGAAAATTTACAGCCCACCTCTTCTTGATTAATGACTTAGAGACATACATACACCACAAATTATAATAAAATTTATTTTCACACGTAGAAGATTACTTGTTTTCCTAGAAGTTTTCATTTTTCAAAACTATGATTTTAATTTTTGGCTTTGGATAACCAATTGACAATTTGTAATTTGTCTGTTTCTTCTGGACATGAAGTATTCAAAAAAGAGAGTTTGTATAAATAAAATTACATGAAATTGGGCATTTTAGAATGGAGAATATTTCGGCATAAAGGAGAAATCGGAAGGGCTTACTGATCGAGTCATCCTTTTCTTCTACAATTTTTTGTTATATTTTTGAAGATATAAAATATACATATTAGGGATAATAGATGGAATATTACGTTAAATCTCAGTAGAGAGATGTCTGACGAGCTTCTTATACACTTTATATTTCTCTTGTTAGCGAAGATTTCAGAAAAAAATTCTATTCTTTTTAGAATACAATGCGACGAAAACTACAGATAACACTGCTGCGAAAACTCAATTGAAGTCATGGATTTTGAGAAGGAAGAAACCTGGTTCCAGTACAGACCGATGGGGGTCTCAGGTCCACCGAATCGCCGTCGCTTTGCACCTAGCGGATGAGTCCACTTTCGGCCCAGGAAACAGCACGGGCGAGGAAATCCGTTACGAGCTGACAATACAACTGCTCCAACGCCTCTCAAAGTAAGGAAGATTCTTTCCCTTTTCTTCGACAACTTTCTTATCGAGATGAAATATTCTTATTTATGCGGATTAGACTGTGAATAATAACAGGTTTTGAAAATTTTCAGGAAAAATAGAATGATGATGAAATCTGTAGGCAGTCGCAGTTTGCTAGAAGTGAAATCAACCGTATTCATTCAAATATTCTTGATTAAGAATACTGAAGTAAAATAAAGAATATTGAAACATAATTAGAACGTGGAAATATAATAAGTTAATTTTAACAAGTTGCCGCTTTAGGCGAGCAGTTTGTTCCCTCAAAATATTGACTCACTTGGCTGTTAAACTGCTAATACGGAATGCATAATTATTATAAATCTCATCTTTGTTGTTTCATAAGAGAGAAGAACATGAATTTAATGAAAATCAAAATGGATGCAAAAATGAATTACCTTCTTCTATGCCTTTGTTTGAAAATAAAGCATTTTAATACGAACAGAATTAAAATAAATATCGAGGCTTTTTCAAATTAATAGTAAGAATAATTTTTATTTGTTGTGTTACAGGTTAACAAAAAGTACTCTCAAATTAGACTAATGGCAATAAGTATTGCAAGATTTTTAAAATTCGAAACATTTGGAGTTAATTTTAAAACAATGGTTTGCAATTAGATGTGGAGAGTCCTGGGAAGTACAATCCTGGACACAGTGAAGATTTTATTCCTAGGACATTTAGGGGACCGCCCACAAACGGATGAAGAAAATTATGTTTGCTCTCCCCGTTTCACAGAAACCTTATAATGTTTCGAAACTTTCAGCAATCGTTTTGCTTTTTATGCATCTTCCTTACATGTATTTTCATTAAAATGCCATGAATATACGGGGAGATATAAAGGTTCCTTTGAAACATCCCAAATTTTTCACATGTTTTTGTTTGCTTATAACATGCAGAGCTTTCATTCAAATTTTGCGCAACTTACAGAATACTCGATAATATGTTAGAGAAGCACTGTATTAAAATTTGAAGTAAGTACGTTGAATAGCAAAGGAAATAGTATTTTTAGTAAAAAAATGCTTTACTGCGCTTACGCGAACCATAGAGTAATTTTTTCTTTACAGCTTCAAAGCCAGATGTATAGAGCAACTTATACACAGATGACAGTTAAATACCGTTAAAATTCAGAAAGTTTTCCGCATTCCAGGTAGCTGAATTATAGATTCTCTCTAAGAGAAGCTAAATTATGAGGGTTTTCTACAAATTTATATTCTTGAAACTTGAATTCACCGGATTTAAATCCAATTGATTATCTATGGAGTATAATAGGTAGATAAATATTCAAAAATCAACCTAAATCAAAACAAGAACTTCAGGAAACTATAATTAAAACATGGAACCATGAAATTCCTAAAAAGGTTTTCAAAAAACTCAATGATTCCATGCCAAACAGAGTGGCTGCTGTGATCAAAGCCAGAGGCGGAGCAACAAATATTAAAGAAATTCTGGTTGAATTGTACTGATTTATTATTTCTACTGCTTAAAAGAACTTAGTGAGTAGAATTTTTTT
>BGPR01020462.1:0-14229 GCA_013235015.1 Araneus ventricosus | reverse complement strand
ATGTAACTTCTAATTCCATGTTATCGCACTATCCTCACTTTCTTATTCTTCTTGTAAAATATGCATTTGATTGTTACATTAAAATGACGCAGCACATTTTATGGCCAGCGGCATGTTAGCTGAATTAAAACATGCCGAAAAAAGAATGGAAACATAGCAACCATAACTATTCAGCTTAATGGATATATTTCTTAATGTAAGCAAAGCAATATCTCGGAGAGCTTGTTTTACAGATTGCACAAAAATTTTGATGAAATAAAATATGAAAGCAAAATGTGTAGGATATTATCTCAAATTACAACAATGGAAGAGAAATACGCAATTAAATATTTGTTTAAATAATGAAAACAGTTTAAGTCGCGTTGCAACACTGAAAAGTATTTTTGTAAATTATGCCAAAAATATATATATATAAATTTATTAAAATTAGAGAAAACGTTGAACGGCAACTTAATTGATATCATTGAAAAAGTAATTTTTTTTGCACTATCAGATAGTGTAAAAATGATTTTTGTGCTGTAATATTTTCACAAGTTATTAAGGAAAAATGCCAAATTTTCGCTTAATTTTTAATTATTTAAGATTCTAAATAAAATTTCAAAAAAAGCTCCGAGGTGCAAATTCGCACCTTCCAAAGTATGTTTGTGCCAAATTCCGTAGCTATAGATCCAGCGGTCTGACCTGTAGAGTGCCAACACACATACAGACAGATAGGTACACACACGGACACACGCACATTCTCCTTTATTATTAGTCATAATTAAATACATAAACTCAAAAATCTTGAGAATGAACAGATTTGTTTTCAAATATTTGTTGTTTACAAAATAAAACATCAAAGTCAAAACAATAGATTGACGCAAAAATACCATAACATAAATAAACCATGAAAACAAAATATACCATCTTGTGTACTAACACTAAATTATAGTTATTTGTAATTTATGAATAAAATTGTCTTTTTTACTTTTATGATTGACAAAACTCCATTTTTTTGCAAAAATGAAAAAGATAATACATTTATTTATTGTTTTTTAAATTTAGGTTAAAATATTTTTGCATAAATTAGAGAGAATTTGTGTTCCCTGAAAGCATATTTTCTACTCCTTAACTTTTAAATCATATCGCACTTACCTGAAAGTTCTTCATTTTCTAAAATAATTGTGAGGTTTATTTCAAAATGAAAATCAAAATGGGTAACATACCTGTAAAAGACGAAAAGATATAATTAGTTATTATTTTATCTAAAATACGAAAAACAAATTTCAAGTTTCAGACTAATAATATTGATTTTCATATTAAAGGAAAAATATCCTTTGGAACAACAACTTTTTAATAAAAATAAAACAAAAGTTACTTTATATAAAAACAATGCAACGAAAATTAGAAATTCTCTACTTTTGCACAGGAAAGTTTTTAGTATATTTTTTACTTCGAAAATTAAAATTTTTCTGTATATTTTCCACATAAAATTTCAGGGAAATTCAATGCCAATGTAAAATATCTGTTCATTACCTGAAAGTTTTTGTTTAAACTAATTTCATTGCCTAAAACTTGCAGAAGTGGACATCAAATAATATCCAGTCAATCATTAATTTAAAAATAAAACCATGAAGTTATTAATTTCGAATATTAAATTTTGGAAATTTAAAATAAATATGTTTAAATAAGAAATTATAAAAAAAGATTACAATTTATCAAGTAAAGCTTTAAATCAGAATATTTTTATTTACCATGTGAATTACTTTGTAATTCTCATATTCTTCATGAGTCAGTCTTAGTCACAAAGCATACTTTGAATCAGCAAGTTTTTTTTTTCTTGAGTCTAATTTAATTCATATTGCAATGTTTTGTTCTTTATTCTTATGAATGAAATTTATTCCTCATGTTTCTTAGAATTTTGCTTTTAATAAATCAAACATGTAAGACTGTGATTTCACATTCTCAAAGAAATTGATCTTCATAATAATAAACAAGTAATATAAAAAAAATTTTAAGTCAATTCCTGCTTAGGTCAACAAAGAAAAATTTTATTTTAGAAATTTCTTTCTGCCATATAAAACTAAAATTAATTAATTAAATTTAATTAATGAATTAATATTTGAAAAAAAACTGTATTAACATAAAGTGTCATTGCATGCGCCCCACGTTTTTCGTTTTAAACCTGTATGGGGCTAGAAGAAATTATTTTATACTTTTTAGTCCGTTTTAAAAAAGTGATATATTAAAATTTTTATTTTATTTAAATAATTATTTTCTACTTTTTCGTCTCGTGTGTGTGAAATTTTGCAATCGATTTTAAACATCTTGCTGAGATTATGACGGAGACACGTGGCAAATTTCAGGTTTATTTCAGTTTCTCTTCACCTGATCATAAATCAAAAAGTTGCAATTTTCCGGAAAAATTAAGTTACGTGACGCAGAGACCTTCGAGATATAATAAAAAACGTACTGCGCATGCGCAAAGATATGGCTAAAGTATGGGGTGCTTCGATGATCCCATGGTCCATCCATATACCTAAGAACCAAGTCTGTAATGTTAATAGTTTTCGAAAACAGACAAGAAAGAGCAATTATTATTGCATTGTCATCTAGTTCAGCTTAGACATGTACAACACACACACAGCCACACACACACACATCACACACACACATCACACACATATATATAGGGACAGTGTGAACTAATAGTAGGAAATTGAAAAAGCAACAATCTGAGACCATTAACATATGATACAGGGTGTCCGTAAATTAAGTCGATCATTTCAAAATTATTTTTTAAAAATAAAATGCTTACAACTGCGGATTTTTTTTTTTAATGAGAGTGCATTTCAGAAAGGTTTTTTTTCAGATAGCAAACGCGCCGTTACGGTGGTCTAGGTGGCCGTAAAAGAAAATTCCTCATAAGCTATTTTTAACTAATAATTTTCGATTATCTTTTTATAATTTTTAATATTGTAGAGGGACGAGACTCGTGTTTTTGTAGAATGCCGTTGTTCAAGAATTGATTCAATTTCAGGAACCATTTTTATTAGATGGCTAAGTTCCACGACACAGTACATTAAAAGGTGCAAGACAGAGAACAACACAAGACAAGTACACACCCAGATAGCAATTTTAGTTTGCAGCAAGCTTGCCACAAATTTGTCATGACAAGAGTGCAAGTTTGCCACAAATTTGTCATGACAAGAGTGCAAGCTTGCAGTAAGCTTGCAGCAAGTTAACGAAAGCTCCGAAGTCACCATGAAACAAACTTGCCGTGCACACTTATTGCAAATTAAAGCAAAAAGAGAGTACGAAACACAACCCGGGATAGAACTCGCGACCTCCCGGTTCCGAAGCGGAGACGCAAACCACTGAGCCAGTCGAACTCTGAGAGGAGAAGATAGATTTCGCTAATACATCGTTCTATTCGATTCGTATACGATTTATTTTTAACTATTTTCGGGATTTCATTAATTTTTTGAGTTGAGAATATGATTTGAAGTCAAAGAGAGAGCGATTTTTGCTAATAACTACGTTTTGCTAGTAAAATAAATTATGAAATTAGAGTTCAAAAGTAATTACTTTAAAATGGGACAAAATGTCTAGTTATTATTGTTCAACAAACACTGACTGTTTTTTAGATTTATTTTTGTTTATAAACGTTAAAATTTCAACATTAAGAAAAAGGCGATATAGTTTTCTTTAAAGTGAGAGTGATATATTTAGTAAAAAGATGGAAAATGTTTCAAAAAATTTTTTTATAAAAAAGTTATCTTTTTCACAAATTATCATTGATTTATTGAATTAATAAAAAAGAATTACGGTCTAGGAGATGCTATTAAAAATCGGATGTTTTTCAAAACAGAGACAAAGATAATTATATCTTATTGTGCTATCTTTGCAGGAAGCTTGCTTTGCAAAATTGCAGCAAGTTTGATTTGCAAAGAGGTGGCGCTATTTGTCACATCGAACTTGCTACAAGTTCGATTCAAGTTTGACGCGTCAAATTTTGCCATGACAAGTCAAAATCAAACTTGCTGCAAACTTACGTGCTATCTGGGCATATTTACGGATCCTACTATGGATCCTACGAAAATTATCTTTAACTTGAATTCATCATTCCCTTTAGATATATGCAAATAATCGTAATTAAAAGATAATTTTGGTTTTTCCATGATACAATAGCTAAGACAAAAATCGAAATCCAAACTAAGCGCGCTCCTATGACATCATTCGGAAGCAAGCGAAGTCACGTGACGCTGAGAGCCAATGAAAAGCGTCCTCAATCCAAACCATAGTAGGATCCGCAAATATGCGACAAGTACACAGTCAAGAAGAGAGAGAGGCATCATGGGAAAAACCCGGATGTCTCTAGTAGCGCCATCTACCATAAAAAGGAAAAGGCAGTGAATTGTAACCGCTACAATATAAATTATTTGTTTACCTATAAGTAAAAAGCGTTAAATAGCGATATTTTTTGCTCAACCAAGACAAATCCAGGAAAAATTATTTAAATTCGAGATTATTCTGACTAATTCGTCACGTCTGCCAACTTTCTTCATCTTTCATTCATGAAAGAACTGAAAATGGTGCAGTTTCGAAAGAATGATTCCAGAATCCCGTGTGTTGACTCTTGCCCTTTTAAGGGCGTTACATGTCAGATCTTGAAGACCACTAGGATTCTTAAGAAACCGGTTTAAAGATGTTTTCCCGAGAAATATAAAGGGTGGTCGTAAATTATTGGACCCATTTCAAAAATTAATAAAAAAGAAAAAAAAAATAATGTTACAACTATGTTTTTTTACAAATGAGAGCGTATTTAAATTTTTTTTTTCAGACAGATAACGTGCTGTCGTAAGGTATTGGTCATCTCCCATTTTTGAGAGCTATTATCTGCGAGACTATTCCAGCTAGAATAAAAATAAAAGCATGTATTTGTAGTGAATACTATGCTCTTTGATTCGTTAATTCACATGTACTGTGAAAACTGAATATTTTTTTTATATATTCAAGAAAAACTGAAAAACGAAACCAGAAAACACGCATCGACTTCTGCCAATCGGTACTAAGTTCAAACTTGTTAAATTAAAAATTAGGATACGGGCTTGGAACTAGACATCAATCTATTTTGTATTGTTACAAATTCATGCATTATGTTATATTATAAATTAAAATACAGATTTTTGAGTCAATTAAATTAATAATTTAAGAAGTGTTAAATAAAACGCAAAGTGCTTCTATACGTTTTATTAAATTAATTTCAATATTAAGTACATTATTATGTTTCTGTATTTAATAAATGTAGGAATTGTATTTTTCCCGTCTAGCTTAAAAGCGTAAGTTTAATTCCTTCTTAATAATATTTTTTCACTTTCCGTACAAGCTCATTTGGATATTGTTGTGTCAACGGAAAGATATCGGGAGATAACGATCACGTGCTTTCTCACGGGGCTAATCACGTGATTCGTAGGTGTAAGCCCTCCGTTAAAAAACCCAGGGTAATGTGAGAATCCTCATGAGATGACTTTTTGAAGTCAAACAGAACATACATGAGGTAGGATTGGTGACCATAGGCAGCTACGGGGGTCTCTTCCCTATTAGCAAGTCGGCGATGGGCGATGGCTGTAACTAAACCTTTGTAAGTTGATATGTAACTTAAGTAAGTAACAAACTCTAAATCACTCTTGTCAAAAATGTAAATAATACTTGCGTAAATACTTTTCTCATTTCATATTATGTTTTTTAAATAAATAAATACTTTAGTTTTAACTGATGTTTCTCATCCTTTATCTTTGGTGCATTTACCCCTAGAGTGTTCCTTAGACGAAGCATTTTTATCTGTAGGCGGGTTTGGGATTTTTTCCCCTGCAGCTATTTCCTATAACTATGATTGCTCAAGCCGGGATTATTTCCCATGCAACCCGTATTTCTATATAAATATATGGAAGATGATGGGAAAAGTACTTTTTGAATAATACAACCGTTAAAATTATTCATGTATATGATCAAGATGGCGGAAGCTGCTTACAAAATCCTATTTTGAAAATGAGCCAATTTGCAAAATTGTAGGGCGTTAATCAGAGAACAGGCGACTTTTCTCTTCAAATAATTTTTTATATTCATATTATCGTTGGGCCATTGGCGCTAAAGTTCATATTTTCGTTGGGCCATTGGCGCTAAAATTCATATTTGTTAAATATGCTAAAGTTCACATTTTCGTTAAATATTGGTTAAAATCATGTTTTCTTTGGGGCCATTGGCGCCAAAGTTCACATTTTCGTTAGCCATTATGCGCTAAAATTCATATTTTTCGTTGGACCATTATGCTAAAATTCATATTTTCGATGGGCCATTGGCGCTAAAATTCATATTTTCCTTGGGCCATTATGCGCTAAAGTTATACATTTTCGCATACATATCGCTAAATTCTTTTCGTGGGGTAAATTACGTGTACAAATTCATATTTCAAGTTGACCATTCGCTAAATTTCATATTTTCAAGATGCATTGCTAAATATTATATTTTCGATAGGCCATTTGGGCTAAATTCTATTTTCGTTGGACCATTGGCGCTAAAATTCATATTTTTGATGGGCCATTATGCCAAAATTATATTTTCCTGATGGGCCATTGGCGCTAAAGTTCACATTTTCGTTGGGCCATTGGCACTAAAATTCCGTCTTACGATTCATCAGTAGATAGAGTGCCAGATTACTCTAGCCCAGAAGACTAATCTGACTAAACCATTTCGGTTTCTTTATTCAATAAATAAAGTCTCAACGTCTTTGATGACAAACGTCTTTCTGCTCATTACAGTGACAGTCGGTCGAATTTTCTTGCGTTACAAAATACCGTCAGATTTGAATCGCTAATAACTACGAGACTAATAATGCGAAAAGAATGGTTGACCCCACAACGGATAGATCATATCTGTAAGAGTAGGTCGCATAGTATTTGTTTTGCCTGTGACGTCATCGTGCCAGTGTGGGCGCATGCGCGTGATTGTTATGAATTAGCTTTATGTAAGGTTATAAATAAGTGTAGCGTGGAAACGCGTTTAGCTAGGAGGCTGATTCTGGTGTCATTTTGAGGAGTATTACTAGGACCCAAAGTGAGGCAATAAAAATATTTATCAGAATACAAGTAAAAATCGGTATTAAATAGAAAATTTCAAACTCCGCATGTTTATTAATAATAACATGCAGAGTTTTCTTTCGAATTCTACGAAACTTACAGAACACTTGGCAATACGTAAAAGAAACATTGTGTTAAAATTTGAATTCAAAAATTTGAATATTACGGGAAATATGAGCATTTGTAGTAAATAATGTTTTAATGCGTATACGTGAAATGTAGTTCTATATGCTGTTAACAGATGGCGCCATCAAACGCTACTGTATATAAAGCATAAAAAAGGCGCAGTTCGTGTCCGCGCCGTAGATCTTTCGTGGAAACCTCGTTATAAAATCATAAAACAAGTAATTCGTTTTAATATGTAATTTAATTATCAATCTCTTTAATACAATATTTACACAGGGTAGTATAATGGTTACAGAATAGATAAATTACAAGTTTATCATGCAGAAAGGATTTGTGGTAGCTTATGTTTTTTTAAATGAAGTGGAAACTGAATGGCAACAGGCATTCCCCTTTCAATGTGGCTTCACCTCTGAGAATGGCGCAAGTTGTTGCGTAGTATATCGAAATTAAATCTGTCACGCAGGTACAGCGTCAATTTGGGACTACATAAATCGAAATCCACCTTCAAGACCGCCAATTTATAAATGGCATAACAAATTTATGACACACACACAACTTGTTAATTCTTCAATGTTTCGTAGAACCTGGTTGGAAATCTCTTGCCAACTCTTTGAGTTGTACGACTAATAGCGAACACACTGAAATATTCAAATCATTGTCAAAAAAAATCTTAGGCGAAGAACTGAATCGGTGAGAAGAAGGAAGAAGAAAGAAGAAAAGAAGAAGACAGAATTTGGGCTTGTACTGCAACTTCAAAATCCTCAATTCAAGATACAGTAGATTCCCACTGATGCGGACTGGATCGCACCTGACCGTTTCCAGACCACCAAAAGCCGGTGGTAAAAAAATAAACGGAATTTCTTTTAAAATACAGGTAAAACAAGTCTTAAATGGGCAAAACTATAAAAATCGACGTTCTTTTTCATAAATACGTAAAAGTTTTCATATAAATTAACTATTTAATCCCGAGGCGACTTTTTTCTTCTAGCTCCTTTAAAACCATGAGTTTTGGGAGAAAACGACGTGAATTGGACTCTCCCAACCAGGGTGGTGATTTTGCCCACCACACCATCCCCTGCTATCAACCGCCTGAGACCGGCCTTCATCGCTGTTAAGAGGAAATTTTTAGACCGCCGTGTTCGGTCTGAGAGGGTTAATTTTAGTTCTAATACTGCTGTATGCGTAGACCTAAGTTTTTAGCCTACGAATGATGTAGGATTAACAAGAAATGATGTAAGGAAAGTGGGGTAAGAGTACGCATGGATTTTTTCCCCTGTTGACAACAGTGCAAGCAGAAGCGAGTGTGATCATAACAATATGTGTATTTTCAGCTCTCTCAAGAGACCGCCATTATTATTTTCATCCTTGCTGTCTTTTATTTATCAGGTAAGATATGATTTCGTTATGTTAGCATGTAATTTTTCTGTGAAGAAATCTTAATTTTTTTAGAAATAAAGGACTAATGCTTGCTTTCTAAGTAAATATCATTATGAGGTTTGTTCCCTTCCGAACAACGTGGCCGCATTAGAATTTAACTTTAGTGAATGTTACGGCCATCTATGGACGGTTTAGATAAGCAATATATCGGCGGCTAAGAGTACGCACAGACCAGATATGCGAAAAGGAAAAGGTAGAATTATAGGAAGCAAAGGCCAATCGAGTTTTTAAGAAAAATAAAAATGGGGACAAAACTGAAAAAAAAAAGAAAAGCCCTGAAAGCAAAGAAAAAACTTATTCTGAGTTCTATCGAAAACCCAGTTCCTTCAACAAGTTCGGCAAATAATGAGGGGACAAATTGCCCAGGCTGCGAACACACATATGATGAAGAATGGATCCAGTGTGGATTGTAAGGAGTGGTGGCATGAGAAATGTTCCAGTTACGAAGGCAGTGAGCATTTGTATGCCATTTCTGCTAAATTTTCAGGCTGCGTACTCTTGGACTCACGTCCTGCATTTGGCTTTTTTCCTTTACGTTTCGCAATATATATTTTTTTAAAGCTAAACTTTTAATTTTTTGTACCCTTCTTTCTAAGTTAATAAACTATGATTCAGTATATTTTCGAGGCTCTAACTTTTCAATTATTATTTTTATAACGAAAAATCCACTAGGTGCGTACTCTTACCCTCTTTTCCCTAATACAGTGAAACCTCTCTGAGCGGCCACCCCTACGTTCCGAGAAAAATTGGCCGCTCTAAAGGGTTTTCGTTACAATTACAAAATAATTGCTGTAATACATAATATAAACAAGCCTGGCACATATTTCTTATTTAAAATGAAGTTTGAGACTTATCTAAAGAGAAAATAGTACTTTATTTAATAATTTTTTACATTTTTTGAAAAAAGGATACAATTTAAGTTTTTACCCTTCTCGGAGAAAAACCATTTTTTCAAGTTCGTTTCTCGGTTTAAAAAGTAAATCTCTGACCGATGCGTTTGTTAAATGGGATGGGCGAACCCACTAGGCGGCCGTTCAGAGGGGTTGGGTGGCCGTTGCTAGGGGTTATTTTAACATTAGGTCTATGGGCCCAAAAATCCGTGCCACGAAAAATTGGCCGTTAAGACGGGTGGCCGCTATGCAGGGGTGGCCGTTCGAAGAAGTTTCACTGTATTTTTTAAATCCCATCCAGATTAACCGGTTGTCCTGAAAAGCGGGTCCGGATTATCGGGACTCCACAGTAATGAAGTTTTTAATTCTAACAGGCCCTATTCTTCTATACTCATTTAAGTTTATAACAAGCCGGGATCCAATGCAGAGAGACTGGTTCTAATACCCTTTTTACACTCGATGTTTGGATCTACATTTATCGAACCGATTCATAGAAACGCGCAGTGGTCCAGTTTCGGTTTGTAGCGCGACAAAAATCAAAATTTCGATGTCGGCAAATGGGTTTATTTTCTTTGGGGGTAGGTAGAGAACTTGGTTCTCTACATACCCTAAAAGCCATAATTTTTTTTGTATAAATATCTAGTCTTAGGAGGTTTTACGGAGGTTAAAGCTGAAGAATGTCTTTCGGATATTTGAGTCGCGTTTCAGTGGGCCCTCGGATTTTGTTCTTTAAAGTCCTGCATTGCTCTTTATCTGTCTAATTTTAGATTTTTCATGATTTCGGATTTCAGGACAAGTAAAAGATACCGTTTTTAACACATCATTTTAATATTTTCAGTATTTTTATACTGTATTTTAAAAGACCCTTTTTTTCATTAAATTTTTAAATTTAAAGTTAATTTAAAAAAATTGCACAACTTTGCACACCTTGAGACTATCTTAAATCATTTCTGCTCTCTATCTTCTATAAAATGTCTAAAAATTAGCCCCGATAAACCCCGACTTTTTCATTTATTTTATTTTTTATTGTCATGTATGTCAGTGAAGAATTTTCACTTTTTCCTTCAATGACGCAAAATTAAATATCTGAGTAAAAACAAACCTGTTGAAAGACTAAATTAACTTGTTCTAGCCTAGATGTTAATTAATAAAAATTCAATCGACATTAATTCGAAAATTTTATTAAAAAATTATCGAATTTAAGGGGGCGGATACTCAATCTAAAATAAATTTGAACTTTTTAAGAAATAAACTCTGAATGGTTTCAAAAGTATTTTAAATCGATTTCAATATTTATTTCTGATTTAGTAGTTGACATAAACACCCCGAAAACGCGAAAATTTTGGAATATTTCAGAACGCGATTTGAAATCTTATAGACAGTTAGTTTGCTTCAGTGACAAACTCTCAAGCGCTGTCTTCAGCTACAGCTAAAAGGATGATAAAGTTAGGAAAACTTGCAACAAATAGTTTTTCATAAATAACAAATAATATAAAACATAAAAATTAGTTATTAAAATGTTTTGGAATATTTTCTGAATTCTCATATTATTTTTGTGAAAAATGCGGCAATTTTACTCTTAAAAGTATTTTTTTAAAGATTTAATGGTATTTATATAACATTTATATTATATAGCTTCACTTTTTAATCGTTTTGAAAGGCATTTTAATTTATCGCACAATTATTTATTAGATATATTTTAACATTGCAAATATTTGGAATGTTAAAAATAAAAAAACACCTACCAGACTTTACTAAAATTTCACAAATCCTATTTTTAATCTATTTCCTTCATTTGGTAAACTTTATCAGATATTTTTTATGTTTTATAAAACTAATTATTAACTTTTTCGCAGATTACAACAGTTCCCTCCATAGAGAACAATGGGAACGAATTAAATAAATTAATACAAATAAAGAAATATCCAACCGATTGTTATGAAATTTCATGAGGTACAACTGAAGCCCGTTTTCTTTAAACTGTGCAAATTTCAAGTCTCTGCTGTTTTTAGTTTCGTCGCTATGGGAAACGAAACTGGACCACTTTGAAACGGGACGGAATTTGGACTTGTATTGTTCTTCTTCTAACCGATTCAATGATAAGTAAAAGTGTTTATCAGAAATATTTAACAATAGTGATTGCTGATATGTGAAAAAACGTAATTTAGAATTTCACAAATTCTTGCACGTGATTCTTGTCTGTGGCATGAGGTTTTTAAACAAGATAATTTTAAAAAAAATATTTAAGAAGTACCTTGAAGTGTTAGCTTCAAAAAGAATGTTAACAAAACAAAAATCCGTCATAAAATTTTTATTTCGAATTCACGCTCTGTTTAATATTGTTGCAGATTGTGCTTCAACTTCACACCTTCATCAGTTTTTTTTAGTTCCAAATTATGCATGAGGAACTAATCAAAGATGTAATTTTTTTAAGTGAAAACGGAGCAAGTTAGTGAAACGGTGCAAATTATTAACATATTTTTAAAAATTTCTTACGTTTTAACTGTTTTGTGGTATATTATTAATTTTTTTATCATTCCTTAAATACTACGAATTGCCGCAGATTCGCCAATGGATGGCAGCGATGGGTACAAAGTACAAATACTGTACGATTTCTGTAACTGATTATACTGGCTTCTTTGTTATATTACGGCCATCGTTTCTCTTTCTTTTTACTTTCTCCTATACGAAATATACAAAGAGAAAGTATTGTAATCGTCAAAAAATTCGAAACTCGAGATTTTGACGAATCTCCACGTTTTAGACCTCCCCGAGTCCGAAAAACACAATTTTTGCATTATGTCTGTGTGTCTGTCTGTCTGTGAACACGATAACTCGAAAACTATTAGAGCTACGGGGATGAAATTTGGTATGCGGTCTTTAAACATAGTTTGCAGGTTTCTATCAATTTTTGGACAAAATCCGTCAAAGGCAAGTCTGTCTGTCTGTATGTTGGAGGTCATGTGAACACTATAACTCAAAAACTAGAATAGCTAGATGGATAAAATTTCGTACACAGTTTTATCGTCATGAATGTAGGTTCGTATAAAATTTTAGGCCAAATCCGTCGAAAGGTTGACTGTCTGTCGGTCTGTATAAGCGCATCTCCAACGAGTCCGCTGTCTCCACACGCATGCGTATTGGACGCAATCTTCTGTGCACGATATTTATTGACTCCTGCTTGGCGCTTTTTTTTAATCCGATTCTCCATGCGCATGCGCACTTGATAGCAATCTTGGAAGCAGAAGGATTGTCCTTGAGCGAAGAAAGAGTAGAAATCGGTATGCATTTAATCGGAACGCATCTCTTCGAATTTGATTTTTTACCTAAATATTTTCTGATAGTCATTGGATCCTGGGTTACAATAGGTTCGAATTTTTTTATCCACGCGAGGGGAGGGAAACTGCACCTTTTTCAAGAAGTTTACGAGAAAGTTTAGGGGAGGCCACTCCCGCTGGTTAAAGAAGAGGTTCTGCTTCTTATGTTCTTTTGCAGTGGTTTCAGATTAGCGCAGCTCATCTTTTAATTGCCTAACACGAAGTTCATCTATTTTCGTTGAAAAGATTTGTTCTTAAATCATCTATTTTCATCCATGGTTTGATAAAGTTTAATCTTTTATCTCTAGATTTTAACGTAGGACTACATTCCTCCCATTGGGGTCTTAGGAAGGAATTTGATTCACACGTCAAAACTCCACAAAAAACGTTGTATGGGAGATCCTCTGTATCTCGGTAACTACATATGTTAAAAACATAAATAATGTCTTATTTTAGAGATAAAGGGTAACAACAGAAGTTACAAAAAAAATTTGAAAATCGGAGTTGTAGATCAGTGACTACTGATTCGCAAAGTTGGGCAAAAATACGCATGAATTTCATATCACCGACCGATCCTACACAAAATTGCCACGCGCGATTGAAGAATTTAAAACAAAAGAATTGACACTGTAATATATTTTATTAAGAAATAAAACAATTTAGATTGTAACCTTAGTTTCAATTTATTTCGCTGATTTTCCATACATTAGTATTTCAGAGAAACAAAAGAGAATTAAGAGTAACTTCGAGAAACAAAGTGAATTGAGAGAAACTTCGAGAAACAAAAGAGAATCACGACTAACTTCGAGAATCAAGAGTATCGCGAGTAACTTCAAGAAATAAAAGAGTATCGCGAGTAACAAAGGGAATCCGAGGAGCTTCGAGAAACAAAAGAGTCACGCGAGTAAAGTAGTCCTACGCCTTTAACATCAGCGGCTGTTTGTAAAATACAGCTTCCCGTCATTTTTTGTCAATTCCTTTACTTCATTTTAGCATACAGTGAACCCTAGGAAATCCGAAATCTCGGATTATCCCTCGGAATATCCAGATTATAGAGGGATAATCCGAAAATCTTTTTTTTAATTTTCTGAAAAAAATTGTATTAAAAATTGAAGAAAAATAACAATTTTGAAGTAGAAATGAAGCTATTATTTATTCCTATTTTAAAAGAAATATTTGAATTGGTATTTAAGAATGAATACAGCACTTTGATTAATAGAAACAAATCGGTAATCTTCTTTTGCCTAAGGAACTAAGCTTGTTTGACGATGCCAATCTTTCCGTAATCTTTCGCTGAGTACCCTAAGTCAATACCCTACTGCATTTGACGTAAGGAACTAA